>CAWUFW010006018.1:1142500-1226649 GCA_963921515.1 Calotriton arnoldi
GGCACTTCTTGAGGTCTTCTTCATGACTACAGATACGCCTAATTCTTAGAAAGTCTCCGTATGGGATACTCCGAATAAGGTGGTTAGGGTGGGAGCTGCTTGCGTGAAGTATAGAATTGCCCGCTGTTGTCTTCCTATGCAGTTTGGTATGGATTGCATTATCCCTAATATATATCTCAACATCGAGAAATTGAACTCTTTCTTTACTGATGTCAGCTGTAAATTTAAGATTGAGCGTGTTAACATTGAGTCTATCCACAAACTGTCCAGCCAATTCAACAGATCCTTTCCAGACTAGACAAACGTCGTCGATAAATCTCCACCACTGGAGTACATGTTTATCATAAACAGACTGGTGGGTAGTCCTAAGGACATGCTCCTCCCACCAGCCAACGTGTAAACACGCATAGCTAGGGGAGAAGCATGCCCCCATCGCCACCCCATGTAGCAGTTGAAAAACTTCCTTGTTAAACATAAAATAGTTGTGGGTTAAACAGATTTCAATCATTCTTAAAATCATTTTGTTGTGATCATACATATGAATACTCAGTTTTTAAAAAAAAATAGCGTACTGCATTAATACCGTCAGAATGGGGAATGCTGGTATACAGTGAACAAATATCCATAACGATTAAAAAACAGTCTTCTTCCCATTCAACTCTTTCAAGTTTACTTAAAAAGTGACCAGTATCTCTAATAAACGAAGGTAGATTTTCTACAAATTCATGTAAGAAATAATCAGCATATTTGGACATTGCTTCCAACAGACTTTTCTGTGCTGAGATAATCAGTCTACCAGGTACCGGTACCACATTTTTATGAACTTTTGGGATGAAGTATAGTACTGGAGTGATAGGATATTCAATTTTTTAAAAACAGTATTCATTTTTAGTCAACAATCCGACACGTTTCCATTGGGCCAACTCAGTAAAAACAGTGTCTTTAATTTGTCTTAATTCTTGAAAGATGGCTTTTCTGTAACATTCAGCATCGCTGAGATGGCGCAAAGCTTCTTCCATGTAAAGTGTCCTCGGCCACAGCACAATATTACCTCCCTTATCTGCCTTATTGATGATAAGTTCTGTATTTTCTTGTAATTTGTGAATGATTTTAGAGTATTGAATTTCAGAATATTTTCGTTGTCTAGTTTGTTGTATGACAGTTCGATTTAACTTTTTCAAGTCCTCAATAACACACTCACTAAAAACATCAATGGCATCCCTCGGCATCATTGGGATAAAAGTAGAGGGTGGTCGAAAAGGGCTGATCGTGGGACTGTTACATGTTATACCAAGTTCACGTAGGTCTTCCTGAGTATAATTGGATATTGTATCATCATCAACGGCCAATGATTGTACTAACCTCAGTGTACCAATATCTGATGCTTGTAAAGTGGAGCACAGTCCCGGAGGTGGCCTGATGTTAGATGCAATTTCCACAGCATTTTTGAGTTGAAAGTGTTTCCGGAGTTTAAGTTTACGAATGAATTTGAAGACATCTACCCTTGTTTGGGTATACTTGAAACAATTAGTGGGACAATAAGATAAGCCAAGTGCTAGCAGCTGTTTTTCCGCAGTTGACAAAACTATTTCTGATAGATTGATTACTGTATTATCAGACTCAATTACTTCTGAGCCTAGTTTTTGGTTTTCTTGCCTCTGCCTCTGTAGCCTGAGTTTCCGCCTCTGTTTCCTGTGCTGGTTTCTTCTTCTCCTTGTTTCTGCATAGGATTGCGTGGTCTCAGTGTTTGGCGACGGTCCTCCACTAAAAAATTCAACTCTTCTCCTGGTGCAAAATTAGTTGGCAGTTGCATTGTTTTACTGCTAATGCTATCATCAGAATCGATGCTGCTTTCGGCAGTGCTGGTTTCAGCATTAGAAGATTGTAGATCAACTTGGGCTGTTGATGAGGATGAACTGGTCTTGTTACCTTGGTTGACAAGCGCTCGCCTTTTATATTGTCAAATTTCTTCGAAAAAGTAAGAATGCGTCCTGTTTCATAATCGCGCTTGTCCCTAGCAAATTTAAAAATCTTTCTTGCTTTAATAGTTTCCTCCTGTTTTCTTAGTCATGTTTCGATTTCCTCTCGCCATTTCTTGACTTGATCTTTGTGTTCACTTGCTTCCAGCATAGCATTTACTCCATCTATATCTTTGAGAATTTCAACTCTATCTATTTCAGCATATTTTATCAGAATGGTCACCATATTCATCAATGCATCCAAGTTATTCGTCGCCCACTCCTTCAACATCAGAGGATTGAGATTTCCAAATGAAGGGGCAATCATAACACGTAAACCACGCGGGACCCTTCCCGCCTCCTTGTATTTCTCTAAGGACTTCTTTTCCCACCATTTAGTCATCTCGGTGCAGAGCAATTTTTCTAATTTTTTAAGCAGAGTCTTAACGTCATTGTTGGTGTTCGAGTTGGTAATGTGACCTCTCTGCGCTACTTCAACTTCGGGTATGTTGAGAAAGAGGGCGTCTGCTGCGGCTTCTCGGTCCCGCAGCATGTCAGCTGTTGATATCATGTTTATATGAATGCTCTGCAATATATCACTGGTATGCCAAACAAACCTTCAAGTCTGGCGCAATATCACTTTCCACTATCCCTGCCACCCGCAATGTTCATACAATAATCAGTCGAGCTGCTTACCCTTCGGAACATCGTTTCGGTACCTTTAGCGTCCTTCGACTCCTCGGGTCCTTACGATAAATCCTTCGGGAAAGTAAAACTACGAAATCCAGTACGTGAACTGCGGGGGGATGACACGGAAAATACCCCTTCCGGGTTAGCAAGCAATCACTTCCGCGATGTCAGCTGTCTGCCGGCCAGCCACTGTATGGAGGGAGGATCCGTAACAACGAAGACAGCCGTACTTCGTCGAAATTAATACGATAACCACAGTCCTGTAGTAGATTCCTTCTTCAGCAACCAAACAGGTACGGACCACAATGTGGAATTTAACAAATCCTTTTTATTGCAGTTACAAGTGCATCAAATGATTCAAGCAAGTGCCCAGCCTGACGCGTTTCGACCGCGTTTCCGCGGTCTTGTTCACATGACGCGCTGGACCTATCAGAACTCATATATAGTGACACAGTGAGAACACGTGATAAAATGCAAATATATTCATACCAGTAATAAAGGTAGAAAAAGTCCTAATTTATGTAAAAAGTGAGAGTCACATCATCATATGTTTGCTCAATACTATACAAACAAATACTTAATATCTAAATACATGTATATTTTTTGAAGGACTGCACCAAAAATTACTTGTTTTTAGTCGCAACATTATGTGCATGTAACACACGATGTGATTGATTGATGATAGCATAGTGCTCAAAGAACATCATCCTGCGGTATAAACACATCAGCAGTACCGGACTATCCTACGTATATTACCTGGTATATAAATGAGTTACATTTATATATATTTCACGTTCTTTTATGCTCTCAAATGTCTTACCTTAAAATCTGGGGATCTTGAGTCTTTATATTTAAATCCAGAAACACTGTATGAATTCAGTGGTTGTAGTGAGAATTATTTCCAGCAAGTGAACAAGGGCCCTTTCATTTAACTCCCAATTATTATTATCATTGCCCTTCACCGCTATGTTGTAATATGAGACAATGCTGTATAATCCCCATACCACATCGTATGCAAGCATATATTTAAAGATGCTTGTCTGGAGGGGAGTTTCATAATTCATTTTTAAGGGTGTCTGAACCCCATCTTCCAAATTCTCAGATAAAAAAGCTCCTTAGCAATATTAACATCGAGTTGGTTGTCTGTTAAATATTAAACCACCCCTTCATGTTGACCGATTATTTGTCTAAAGCACAGTAGCGTGTACTAGCAATGGCCACTCATTTGTCTAAACCCTTTTCTATTGAACCCCTGTCATGGCTGATTATTTGTCTTAAATGCAGCAGCGTGTACTTACAATGGACTCTCATATGTTTAGTTCCACATAGATTCCCCCAACTTTTCAAGCGCTTGGCATTCTTAAACGCAGCAGTGCGTACTTGCAAAGACCGATCCTATGTTAGTTGCCCCTTGGATCTGCCCCAACTCTTTAAACACATGGTGAACTTAATTGATTATTTCATAACATTAGGCACATACCGGTGGTAGCCAAATGTGTATTAACAAGCATCATTAGAGCAGATCGCTATCAACCTATTAGACAGATTCTTATCGTCTTATTTTCTTCTCCCTTGGTTTTATAGATATATTTGTATTCATTCTTTTTATAAGACACTGTCTGATATTTTGTGATGCGCTTTTCAGGAAAGTGTAATCTCTATATAACATTTGTTGATATATATTGTACGAAGATCACATGCGAATGGATATTGTGTTTGACAACAGGTCATTGAAGCCCTGTGAATCTTTTTATCCTTGTGGTACTTTTTTTGGTTAAGGATTATGTTTACTAATAAAGAGTATGTGTGATGAGTGAATGAATTGATACATGAGGTTGTTACATACGTGATGTGACATTTATAGGTATCCCAAGGGGAGATTTTAATTATACTGTTTTGCATCAATGCATTACATCAAAAGATGTGTCTTTTAACTCAATTCCTACTCATATGTTTATAAAAAGCAGTTTACCAAATCAAGCATCTGAAGCCCTTTAAGCTAACATTCTTCAAAACTATATTTCTCTTGTCACAGCAACATGTTTTTTTTATCACACCTGTATATCATAAACTAGCAAAGATCACTTGGTTTTAGTTTTCTTAGTTTATAATGTATTTCCTATTCAATGTACTTACAGAGACATTTGGGCCAGGAATTTCAAAATACAGCTGCAATGAAGCAAAAAATGATCTTGAACATGTGTCCATCTTCATATGGTGACACATTCATGGAATGTGGGCAGGGGAAAGACAGGGCTGTGAATATAGCTCAATGTTTCGCGAATTCTCAGGCTGGCCAGCTATGAAAATGAAAGCAGCAGGTGCTCTATTCTTCATTGCTTCTAATGAGCCATGAGTATAAAATGCCTAGATCTGTCTTTGTCAGATGCTTTCTAGCTTCCTCTCCCAAATGACCCATGATATGGGCATGATCATCGGCAGATCTTAAAAGGTCTATGCACACATACCATCCCCTAAAATGAATAATTCTATTCTCCATTGCTTCCGGGTCCTAAGCATCAGTGCTTAATTTGAGCCCGTGGTTTCTGGTGCTCAGCACCGGCACCTAATTGTCAGCACCGGCTCTACTGACAGTCCACCACATGGTAGCGCTGTCTGTTTAATTTTGAAAAGAGCACAACAACCGTGCTTATTAATTCAATTTGCATTAAAAATGAATAATACCAGCTTCTCATGCCATTATTATAGCTTTGTATGGCCTGAAATAATCTAAATTGTCACTCCTGTAGGAGCGCGATGCCTAGGGGTTATGGTGGTACTGTCATTGGCAGCGCTGGCAATGGGTGGTGCAGGCTGCAGTGCGCTTCCGAGAAGAGCCCTGGCACTTATATTTTTACAAAATAACCACTGCTAAGGATTGAGCTCCAGGTGCCTGCACTGTTGCCACGGCACGTTCCTGTTCATTGCCAACATTGGCATTTTCTCTGTGACAGTACTATGCAAAGCAGGCCTGTCACAATGACATAGGCTGTGCCCCAGTCGCACATCCAGTCATGCTTGAACAAATTTCAAAATGAGGGAGCCGGCCAGTGCCAATAGTTCACTACATTTACAGGGGTTTTAAAAAAATTATTGCCCTACTGAATTAGTGAGTCCAGCCAATGAGCCAAACTCCTTTACTTGGAGAGGGTGGGGGAGGAGCATCCATTCTAAATGTGTGGATAAAATATGATGCAAATGTGGCAATATAAGATGACAATTTGTGTCAAAAAGACAACTTGATGCTAATAAATCACCAGGAACAATCAAATGACACTTGCCTCACTAAGGGGCATATTATCAAGAACGGCGTTAAAAATTATCGCCGCTTTAGCAGCAGAAAACTGCCGCTAAAGCGGCGATAATGGGCTTCATAATATGCCCTTGAGAATTCCAATAGAAGTCCATGTTCTGGTGTGAACATGGGCTTCTATTGGAATTCTCCAGGGCATATTATCAAGCCCATTATCGCTGCTTTAGCGGCAGTTTTCTGCCGCTAAAGCGGCGATAATTTTATCGCCGTTCTTGATAATATGCCCCAACGTTATTTGAGTAGAGACAGAAATGATACACATATGTAATGTATCCAGTACTTCACACTTCACAGAGCGAAAGATGAAACATACAAACGTATGCATGCTGTAAGTTTGCTAAAATACTTCAGCATTGCGCATTATAAAACGACGAATGCCTAACGTATACAAAAAAGTGTGACAGTTCAGAGATTTCAAAGCTAAATGAAGAACAATATATAGAATTGTTGATAAAAGTTGCTGTTCCTCTTTTTATTGTACGCTGCATTTGTTTTCATTATTCACAGAAGCAGTTGTCTGGACCAGCAGTTTCGATAATTGCTATAAATTCGAAAGAGATTTCGACCCGTTTTTTACGACAATTCATGTAATGGCACCTTGCTAAATGTAAAAATGCTCTAAAAGCCTTCTGACTTGGAATTTTTAAATCTGTACATGTCATCATTAATTGTAATGGTTTTAAGTAACCACACAATAAACTTATTTTTATGGTACAGTCATACCAACAAAAAAACACAAATATATAGAATTATAGATGGGTACCAGTGAATTGCAGTGATGTTTTTCACCAATGGGTTCTGAGTAACATCAAATAGACGAGAGCAAAGCTCGATTTATCTATGATGTCACTCTGAGCCTCGAGGTGAAATACATCCCCGTAATTCACTTGTTACCCATCTATAATTTGATGTTCTGTATTGCCGCAAAATCATCTGCCCCTTCTTTCAACTGCTACGCAGGGGCAGAGGAGTAATGCGGGAACCATACATAACACAGACTCTCCTCCCTGTCCAAAATTATAAAAACCTTACCTGCAAACCCTAACCAATATGGCCTTTGATCCCTGACCCAAGTGTAAAATAAAAGTATCTTACCTACCATTCTTAACCAGTCCCCACCACCTTCACTGCCTTCCTTCTCCCTCCTACAGTTCTATTTATTGCTTGCAGTCAAAGTAGAAAAGCAGCGCTGTGCTGACAGTCTGTCAGAAGCCCTGTATGCCTGGCCTGCAAGGCCTTTATGATAGTACAACAGTGGTGAATCAGTTTTGTTATCAACTGTTGCTATGTCATAGCAGTGAGCTATGACATTTAGGGCCAGGTGTATGATGATAGCAACTCTTCAGAAATTGCTAATTAGGAAATGCAAAATGATATGTGTGAAATCTCTGATTTCCTAATAGTGATTCCTACAGAGTAAAAATCGCTATTATGAAATCGCAAATAGGAAATCCCAGGCCATTCTTTCCAATGGGCCAGTTTAGCATTTAAAAAATAGTAATTTCCTATTAGGAAATTGCTATTTTAGAAATGCTAAACCAGGGATGGCTATAGACATAAGGCCCCCCGTGATGCACCCCAAAAATAGTGGTGTACATTTAGAGCACACATATGCCCTAGGGGCATGTGTGCGCTCTATCGCACTTCAAAAAACCCATCCTTGGGTGCTTTATTTAAACTGCACATGGTTACCATCGACTGGGAGTCAATGGTAATTGCATTTCCTAAATGCCCAATTTGCATTTAGGAAATTCTATGTACATGTGCATAGGAATCGCAAATAGGTAATCCCTATTTGCAATTTCCTATTTAGGAGATTGCAGACTGCGATTTTACTGGGTAGCAATTGCAATTTGTGGCCGCTTAAAGGGCTTTGTACATATGAAAAGCCCATTTAGCATTCCTTAGTGGCCCGAAATAGTGATTCAGTCCATTAAGAAATGCTAAATGGCTTCGTACATCTGGCCCTATTGAAACTTAAATAAATGATAGAGGCTTCATATGAGAGCCATGCATAACAGTTTAGGGTTTCAATTAATCATGTATGCTAGTAATTAATTATATCACGTATGATGTCAAAAATCACACTCCAGTTGTATCAACTGCTATTTGAGAAGCTGAGATATTTATCAAAGCAACAATGCATCTGAGTTGATTTTGCCTGGTGTATATCACATAAATTAAAATCAATTTGTTTTAATTGTGATTTATTTTGGCCTTCCTTGGAGGTACAGTGTTCACTTTCTACTTTTAAGCTAGATGAATATTTAAAATAGGTGTGTAAGCAAATGGGTTATTAGTTAGGGGTGATGTGGCCATCTTTTCCAAAAAATAAGTCAAAAATCTTGTCAGGACCCACACACAAGAACAATAAAGAAAGAATCACCTGCAGGTTGCTATGGCACAGAGTAGACAAGCTTAACTTAAGAAAAAGTGTTAGAAGAACCGAAACAACTAAGAAGTCAAAACACAACACAATAAACCAAGCACTGTAAAGCCAATAGGTCTCGCCTAAGAGAGCTATTGGCTTTAGCAATGTTTTGTAGCCAAGGTATACAGCAGCGCAGATGCTTTATGGTGTGGCTAAATGTAATTTAAAAAAGCGCTGTGATGCTATCAGACCTAATGCACTTCTTTTTTTACAAAGTGCTTTTGCGCTGGATGAATCGTAGTATTCTTTTTATTATTATTCTTAAACATGCTACACAGCAGCCACACTGCTCTAAAGCATGGCTAAACACCATTGCCAAAATCAGCAATGAAAGCACGGCAATGGCAGAACCAACAGTCTCAAAGTTGAGATGTATTGTATTTGCCAATGCTTGTTAGGTCTCGGCCAACACTCCTGTATTTCTGAGCAAATCAGTTAATCTCCCCATGTGATTCTGAGCAAATCAGTTAATTCCCCCATGCATAAAAAAGGGAGAAATAAATATGACATTTGGCAAAACATCCTATTACATAAGGAAAGAAATTGTGACCATGTCCATGTCTTAGTGAAAATACATTTGGAAGCAGATAACATCTGTTGTCACAATAAAAGAAGATAACATCTGTTGTCGCAATCCTTGAGGAGCTAAGACACCAAGGCTTGTATGGGCAAGTACGATTAAGGCCTATCTGTACACTTAGATCACTGCATACTTCCGATGTTAATGTGGCAGCATCTCCCCATAGGTGGCCCTCTGGCTTCATTAATTCCTCAGTTGTACTTCACTCTGGCAACACATAGAATACTTACTAGGTGACACGTCATAGTGAATTTGGGATCTGGGTGGGGGGGTCCTAAAACCTATGTATGTTACAATATTGCATGAGAAAGGTGGCGTGGCGTTGTCCAATAACATTTTTACTATTGCTGAAGTATTCACATGATAAAATCCGACTATTGTTACTTATGCTCATAGAGAATATCTCTCTACTGTATTATTTTTGAAAATGCAATAAAGTTTGTGTTAAAAAAAATCTGTTGTCACAATAAACATCCATTTCAAAGTAGATAAAAGCTTCTTTGAAGTGTATGTGGCATGGTAAACCATAGCTGCAAATGGCAAGAGGTTCAACAAGGATGACAGGGAACAAGTAAAAATAATTTGCAGCTCATTCACACCGCGATCAGTGGAAGGGCAGTGTTAGAAATGTGGGTCTCTAGTTGGCAGAGTTATGTATTTTTGTCCAAGTAGGGACAATTGCTTCTAGTCAGGGTAAGGGGAAACAGACTTTAGATAACCACTGCTCACCCCCTGAGGAGCTTGGCACGAGCAGACAGGCTTGTCTCAATGTGTAAAGTATTTGTACTCAAAACACACAGTAATACAGTGGAAACACCACAAATGAACACCACACCAGTTTAGAGAAATAAAGTATCTTTATCTAAACCAAACAAGACCAACATGACAAAAATCCAAGATACATATATCAAAATAGCACTTAAAAACAGTTACTTGCAGAATTAGCACTGGTATAAACAAATAGCTCCACCTGGGGCTATTACGACATTGTGACATGCGTAAATCCAGAGTATTGCCCTGACCATGAGGTGCGCAGAGTCAGGCACGGAGTCACGCGGACCCCCAAACAACAGTGCCTTGGAAAGCGAAGTCTATGGACGATGCACAACGTTGTGGAGGTGAGGCGTCTGTGCCGAGGTCAAGGCTGGTTCCCTGGTTGCCACGGGGGAGGTGAGGCAAGGTGTCTGCGAGGAGGCGACGTTTTGAGTCCAGGACAGGGGAAGTCAGGCTGCGTCGGAGGTGAGCTGATGGTTCCGGTGAGATGAAGCGAAGTCGAAGAGTTCGTGAAGTCACCCTCGTCGGTTATCGGCTCCGCGATAACAGGATGCAGGTGCTGGCGTTGACGGAGTCAGTGCGAGTGCTGGCATCGGGAAGGCTAATAACTGATGCATTGATGGGCATTGGAGCTGCGGTGCATTCACTTGCTTTCTTTAAGTTTCTTCCAGCTCCCAACAGCAGGAACAACCTCCAGAGGTCTAAAACTGGAATAGGCACCTCCTGGCAGGTCAGAGCTCCCAGCAGTGGAGTTCAGGGGAGCTGGTGGTGAAGTCTTTGTGTCCCTGAGACTTCAGAACAGGAGGGCAGGACACACAATCCCTTGGAGATTCTTCTTCAAGCAGGTTCTCAGCAAACTTATAGTCTTTGACCTCTTCCTTGGCAGAAGCAGCAACTGCAGGCCAACCCAGCAAAGCACACAGAAAAGGGGCAGTAATCCTCCTTACAGCCCCCCCAGCTCTTCTCCTTGCAAAAGGTTCCCCTTGAGTCCAGAAGTGATCTAATTCTCTGGGGTTTAAGGTCCTGTACTTATATCCCATTTTGTCTTTGTTATCTTTGTGGAAAGGCTCTCTGAGCCCAGTCCAAACCAGTTCTGTCCTCTCTGGTGCAGCATCACTACAGGAGGTGGAGACAGCATTGTGCAGCGGAGACACTGCCTATTCAGGTGTAGGTAAAACTCCTCCCACCACTCTTAATGCAACCAAGGTCTATTCAGCTCAGCTATGAGTCACCCAGGAAAGCCAGGACAGACCTCAACCCCCCTTGTGGCTATCTACAGTGAATGCATATCCCCAGCCCCGGTCACTCCAAAATCAGACAGTCACTACACAAACCAGCAGAGGCACACAGAATGGTTAAATAAGAAAATGCCTACTTTCTAAAAGTGCCATTTTCAAACACACAATTTACGACGTCCACGAGTAAAGTAGGTAAATAAATAAATAAAACTATTCACCTTGCGCACGCTGCATCGCCACCTCGGCTTTGTTTTAACTAAACAGTTCCCACTGTTTATCTCTGTTGCTGATGCACATTCTCCAATAATTAAATTGGAGTTCTAAAGGATTTTGTGCATCAATTAAAATGGGGACCTCGCAGACTTGAGAAGGACCAGTGACAGCTTCTCTTGCCCATGCGTCAATCTCAATCTACATTAGAACTATATGTGCAAATAATTTCTGGCATAGGTGTAGAAAGGCTATAAACCACGCCAGCTGTAGCCCAGGATGCTAATTTTACTACTCTATCTCAACACTCAATTTGTTTTATCAGTAGAGTGCTGAATAATTTTGGATGGGTGAACTCATACATTCTGCTGCCATTCACACTCCCCACACATTCACTTGCCTAGACATCAAGGGCTTGCGATCAGCATGTGAACTTTTGTTTAGAGATTTAAGTTTCAGTAGCACAAAGCATCATTAAGACAGATGGCATGCTGGTGTCAGTTGAATGTCACAGTACAGTATCACTGGAACTTATGGTTTCACTTTTCTAAGAAACGCAATTGCTATGGGGCCCTTTACAACAGTAACCAATGTGGATCCCACATTGCACCAAACCAAGGGCCGGATGTACGAAGGGATTTTGTGGTTGCAAAGGCTCTGATTCACAAAATTAGAGCCTTTGAAATAGCAAAATGATCTTTTGGGAAGTAGAAAACCCAAATTACAAATTTTGGTTTACAAATGTGGGTTTGCAGGTACATATTGTATCGCTATTTGGAAAGGGCATATTTAGGGTGTCCCTTCCAAATAGCATTTCATAATGATGTGTTAATGCAGATTAAATAAAGGTAGTAGTAACCCATGCCATTCGCAAACAGGAAGTGGTCCGCAAGGGACCCTGTCCACTTTGTGAATGTTGACAAAATCATTTTTAGGAGTAGGCAGTGGTCCTAAGGGCCACTGCCTAGTCTTAAAAACAAATTTGTAAAATTTTCATTTTCTTTAAAAGCATCCTGTTTCCCTCTAAAGAAAACAAGCGGCATTTAAAAAAAAATAGATTGCTTTATAGAAGTGCAATCACAGACATGGTGGTTTGCTGACCCCAGCAGGCCACCATCCCTGAGAGGGCAGCGAATTGTAGTGGGTCACAGTTTACAATCCACCTCATTAATATGCATCAGGTAGTTTAAATTGCGTCCCACATTGTCTTGGCATTTGGCTACCCGACCTATTAGTACATCGGTCAGTTCACAAAATTTTATTGGAATCAGTACCAGTCTGTGCTCAGATTGTGACCACTTTTAGTGAATGCAATGTTCGTACATCTGACCCCAATTGTGGTAAAATGACTGCAATCAACTTTGGTAGGTACAGTAACACATTGACTACCTGCATTTCTCCTGCAGTTTTTCAGAATGATGTATTATGTTCCAAATTTGAAATTGTGAAAAAAATATGGGCCTCATCATGATAGTGGTGGTCGCACTGTTGACAGGCCATTGGTGGCGGTCCGACCGCCGATAGCCCTTCGATCCGACCGCTGTATTATGATACTGGCGGTCGGACCCACAGGTGGTTAAATATCACCTGGACACTGTGAGTTACAACCCTGAAAAGTTGACCCTCCAAATACAAAACGTCTCCTTTACTTTTTCGCCATTACCCACACAGCCGTTTGCAGAGGAGACGCTCTGTGGGATTTTACTGAGTGGCGAGAGGCCAGTGCCAGCAGTGTGACTTTTTATCAATGTTCTATCACATAGGTTGCAGTATCCTTATTTGGAACCTGGTTTTTCTTACATCTGATGCACTGCAGTGACGGATTGCGTATATATTACAATTCGCCAATATTCCTTAATATTCCTTAATCGTGCCTTGAAAAAGTCTGTGTATCGGACGAAACACGTGTCGGCTAATCGTGTGCTGGGAATTTTAATTTTTGGACTTTAATAAAGTATATAAGAAAACTCTCTCTGATGATCTGATTGGATTCCTTTGAATGGACTGGTGTTTCCTTATCATCCTCGTTGCTTAAGAGATCCAAAACTATATCAAGTGATTACTTTGACCCATGACCAAGGCTATTTTTGGTTAACTAAACATGTTAGGCTGAATGGTTGTGCTGCAATAGCTTCACTTTTCTGTGTTTTGATAAAAGAAATTATGCTGCTGCAAAGATCACGAACTGCGGACAGGCTCGAGACAAGATGGTGCCGCGACAGTGATGTGAAGCGCTGCGCTCGTATTCCTCTCCGGAAACTACTGTGGGGAAATAGCGGACCAGAAGCAACCGATTTGACGGGTTTAAGAGCTGTGTCCCCGAGCCCTCTCCCAAGATAAAGGCAAGTGCTAATTGTGAGGGTGGAGGCCCAAAAGACCACGAGCCGTGCGGCCGGTGCTGGGCCCGGGAACAGGTTACAGCACCACGGCAGACGGGCATGGCGTAGACGGCCCATGGTGCATGGGACGGTGGGCGCATATCGGCTTCAACTAGGACTACAATAAAATAACAGCACGCAAAGTGACGGAACCTCTGCACGGCTACACGCCCTATACATGACAGAGCTCGTCACATCACATAAACGGAGACCTGCGGTGCGGCCTACTCTGCTACTGAAGCCACAACTAATAATCAGCATGACAGGGAAAAGCGGCCCGACCCACACGTAAGATTGGCAGCAAACAATAGAGTACATAATGGAAACTACTCAGCATAAATAAATGCGCTGATCCCAAGAAATATTAACCTGTATGAGAGCATAGCCACAACCAGCACAATAACGATCTATACTGCTCAGCCCAAAGAAAACCCTGTCATATATGCATGAGAGACTGCACGAAAACAAAGTTGAGGGAGAGCTACACAAAAAAAACGCGTGCAAGACTCCATTTCCTTTCTCACACTGCTATGATATGTGGTTCATATCGGAGATAACTATCCGACTACACCGGAGCGGCAACACAACCCTATTACAGTAAATACAGACGGAGAGCACTAACAAATATATATAAAGACTGGGATTAAGGGAAATAAAGTGATTATATACAAAAAAACAACTCAAGGAGTGGAAACTTGTATACCATCCAGGTGTTGTGAGCGGCTCTCATCACGCTGAGTGCTGGATAATACGTGAAGTATCAAGAAAATGGGCAAGACAGACAAACAGCAATCCAAGCTATCATTTGACCCCCGTCGGACCAATAGGTCTACCGTGGCACACTCAGACACTGAGCTGGTGACTGAGCAATCAAGCACGTCAACAATGGAGGCCACACTAATGGCGATCCAACAAAGTCTACTGGCTATTGATGGAAAGATTGATACACTAACGATAAGAATGGACAATATGGCCACTAAACTAGACAAGCAGGGAGCGCACCTTGACAACGCAGAACAGCGCATCTCCTCCATCGAGGATGAATCGCATACGAAAAAATGCAGCAACATGGAAAAAGTGTTAGAAGACATCAAAGCAAAGAATGAAGATCTGGAGGCACGCTCCCAAAGAAACAACCTATGAATAACGGGGGTTCCAGAAAGCACAAATACAGGCCATCTTGAAGAATACGTCAAGACAGTGCTCAAAGAAATATTCGGTGCAGAGAATTTCTCCCAAGTATTAATTATAGAGAGAGCACACAGAACACTAGCTCCCAGGCCACCACCAGGAGCACCACCACGTCCTATAGTAGCTAGAGTCCTGAACTATAGAGATCGCGCTATAGCACTGCAACTGGCAAGGGAGAACTGACAGATCAACTACGAAGGTAACACACTGTCCTTTTTCCCAGACTTCACTATAGCGGTCCAGAAAGCGAGAAGGGAATTTGATCCTGTCAAGAGAAAACTGCGCGAAATAGAAGTACCCTATGAAATGCTGTACCCTGCAAGATTAAGAATCACACACCAAGGCAAGATGAAAGTATTCTCAATGCCGAAAACAGTCCAGGATTTCCTTAAACAGGTGCAGACTAAGCAAAAAAGCCCAAGATGCTCTCCCTCCCCGGCACAATTGCAGGTATAGAGAAGGGGTGAGTCATTTTAAAATGTTATATAACTGGATAGCGAGGGTTACTACATACTGTAACAGGCAATCAACTATGTTGATATATGAGAGGTTACAGATAAGAAGCAATGGAACAAATACATAATTGGGACCCAAGAACTACGTAAACCCAAAACATGAGACTACCCTACCCAGACGCTCTAGTTGAGCGACAATATAGGGGTGGAAAGGTAAAATATACTGTTAAATTGTTGCAGCACAGCCAAAGGATGTTTAAACGTATTATTGAGTACTGTGAAAACCAAAAAACTCATAAGGTTAGCTATAATGTAATGTTATACTTCGATTCAGGAGAACTGGCAGCTTATACACAGAGAAGGATAATATACTCAAACTCCAATATAGGAGAAACGTTCATATAATGAACAAAAAATAGAAATTATATTAAAGGATGTTTCTAAAACAACGATATTCTGGCCACATCTGCTCCGCAAATGGGAGTAAGGGTATCTAGCCGCCCCTTAAGGGTGCTCCCCAACAAAGTTAGAATGTTGAATATTATTGTTTTGTGGGTATGTCTGTGGCATGATTGGGATGCTAAAGTGGGAGGGGGACGGTTTATATGTTTTAACAGGCATGACATATCATAGGAAACTGAAAGGGAGGATGATTGTATACAGAGCCAATATCGCCCAGAATAATAGAATACCCATACCCACAGCACGAATAAGTACTAATCTAGCGCAATATAGACCAAAAAAGCATGGACGGCTCAATGGCTAATCGTGGTAATGCATCGCCAATACAGTTACTCACTTGGAATGTTAGAGGACTAAACAACCACAGGAAAATTAGGCGAATACTGACATACTTGGATAGGCACCAGATAGAAATAGTTATGCTTCAAGAAACACATCTAGCCAAATCAAAGGCGGGTGGGTTGGGCGGGAAATGGGCCGAGACCATAATAACATCCTCATATTCCTCATATGCAAGAGGAGTCATGGGGTACAATTTAGGATTGACCACACAATCATAGATGAGCAAGGGAGATACATAATAGTTACTGGAACACTATGAGGCTCAAAAATGGATTAGTCAACACGTATGGACCAAATGTGGATGACCCAGGTTTTTACACAAATATATGGAGCAAACTGCGCGGACTACCACAGATGGAAATTATATGGGGAGACGATCTGAATGTATCACTTAATGATAATTATGACAGATCCCATAACACGACAGAACATCACAAACAAGCAGTCAAAATAATACAAAATGGAATGGTGGAATTCTATATGGTTGATGTGTGGTGCCTGCTCAATCCGCAGACACGAGAAAGCACACACACCTCCACAGCACATGGAAGTTGGTCTAGGATTGACTACTGGCTAACGACAGATACAACTAGTACATGGGTGCGCGAAATCAAACACTATCCAAAAACACTATCAGATCACAAGCCTGTATTATCATCGCTGGACATCCCGACCTACACACCACCGCCATATGTATGGAGATTTAACGCCAAAGCCTTGTTAGACCCAACATATAATAGAACACTCAGGAAAGCAGCTGAAGAATACTTCCAACTAAATAAGGAATCTGTGAAGGATGCAAGTTTACTTTGGGAAGCATTCAAAGCAACTATAAGGGGGATCTGCATTAGCACAAATGCAGGAATCCTGAGAGACATACGTACACAGTTAACGAAGTGAGAAACACTATCAAGAAACTGGAAGACGAATACGATCGTACACACCAAGCAGACACACTGGGGAGTATTAGAGAACAACTCGATAACTACAAAGAACTCGCGGATAGTGAAATCAAATATATAGCACACAGGCAAACATCCAGAGCATTTGGCGAGGGAGGCAGACCGGGCCGCATATTAGCACAAAAAATACGAACTGAACATAAAGCACAGACAGTTATAAAAATAACAGACGCAAACGAAGTAACACATTTTGATACCAAAGGCATACTAGAGGTGTTTGTAGAAACATATGGTAAACCATATGCCACATGTGACACCACGGACACACAAGAAATCACAGAATACCTAAATGACATAGCAATAGCATAGCTATCAGACTGCCAAAGGGAATATTTAGCACAACCAATCACAGTACAGGATGTACAAGAGACCATCAAAACATTACCTAATGGTAAGGCTCCCGGACCTGACGGGTTTACAGGAGAGTTTTACAAAGAATATGTAGAGGTTCTAAGCCCGTATTTAGTGGAAATGTACGAAGAAGCATACGATAAACAGATTCTGCCACCAACACTGAGAGAGGCGCTATTGGTTGCCTTATTAAAACCTGATAAAGACCTGGAGCGATGCAAGTCATACCGACCTCTATCGCTCATCAACACAGATGCAAAAATACTGGCAAACATCATAGCCACAAGAATACAACCACTTATGCAGAACATCGTATTACCAGATCAGTCTGGATTCATACCAGCAAGATCCACTGCACATAATATATGTACGATATTTGACTTACAGCACCAACTAAACCCTGAACTAGAAGCAGCAGCAGTATTACTAGACGCTGCTAAAGCTTTTGATTCAGTAGAGTGGACATATTTGTTCGTGATACTACAAAGAATAGGTATCCCCCCTATATTGTTAAAATGGATAAAACTAGTATACACTAAACCAACAGCATGCATTAAAGTTAATAGACATATCTCAGATGCAATACACATTCAAAGGGGAACAAGACAGGGATGTCCATTATCACCCCTACTTTTTGCCACTGCATTAGAACCATTGGCATGTAAAATCAGACAACAACATGCAGCAACGGCATTGAAATTTCACCAGCGTCCCATAGGCATCTCCTTATACGCAGATGACATGGTATTATATGTGCGTGACCCTAGAAACAACCTATCACCTCTGTTGAGAGAGTACATTAAATTCGAGAGGCAATCTGGACTGCACATTAACTGGAGCAAATCCACAGTACTCCCATTGACGGAGATCACAAAACCACACTATATGGAGTTCCCCTTGACCTGGCAAGAAGATCCAGTTAAATATCTAGGAATATGGATTCATAGAGACCCCGCTACCGTAATAAAAGCAAACTATGGAGTAGCAATAGACAAGCTACAAACGCAAATAAATAGATGGATTAAATTACCACTATCACTAGCAGATAGAATATCCATCATAAAAATGGTAATATTACCCACATTTTTATATTTATTCACTAATATACCAATAATGCCACCAGCCCGTTTTTAGTTGATTAAAAACATGCATGACCAGACTAATTTGGGCAGGTAAGCAAGCACGTATAGGGTTACAAACCCTAACATTACCATACGCGCAAGGAGGATTTGCGACACCAGACTTATTGCTATACTCTTTATGAGCACAAGCACAGTTCGCACACTATTGGTACCATCCAATACGATACATGCCACATCTAGCAGTAGAAGATGGAGATGCCAATACAATACCGCTCAGCAGCATATTAACACATCAGCGGGAACAGCTATCCAAAATCAAAATTAACATGATACAGTTGACAACCACAGCTTGGCAACACTTGGGAAAATTAGCACGTAAACTGCCATTGTATGCGCCAGCTCTGCCACTAAAACAGCATCCATCGCTCTCTGTGACGCAGGATAAGGGCAGCATGGAAATGCTACAACAAGTGGGGCTTGTAACAATGAAAGATCTGTACAAAAACGGAATATTCCTTGAACCTGGTGATTTGGATTATATTAGCAATCAATCGCTATTATTTAAATTTACATACCACAGACTACGAGCAGCAGTTAAAAAACTATATCCAACTTTCCCAAGTGAACCACCTGCATTATTGCCACTACAAATGGTAATAACTAATCCAGATAACACACACAGTTACAAAATTGTACAAGGCAATACAGACTGAAATAGCAAAAGGCACTAATATGGCGCAGGAACGATGGAATACACTACTACCCACTCCTTCAAGTACAGAGGATTGGCAGTCCTGCTGTACACTAACGGAAATGCTAACCCCAAATGGGAATTTACGCATCATACACTATAAATACCTGCACCAAGTATACCACACACCAACAAAATTGCAGAAATATGGAATACGAGAAGAGGCAAACTGTCGAAGGTGTGGGGTGGACAACGCAGATTTCATACATTTAGCATGGAATTGTAGTAAAGTCAAGGTATATTGGGAACAGGTTATACAAATACTAAGCTGCATGCTAGATTGTAAAATAGAATACTCAATACCAACTTGGCTATTGGGAATGTTAAAGCAACTAAAGTCGGTCAAACAAAAATTTGGTGTAATTGCGTTGCTACTAGCAAAAAGAAGGGTGTCAATGGACTGGGACAGTAAAGAGTATCCCACAAACAAACGCTGGATAATGGACATGATATACTGTAGAGATTCTCTTAAAACATATGAAGAGGAATTACCAACGACCTCAAAACCTAAAGACTTTTGGGAACTGCTCATGGCCTACCTCCGAGCCAACCCGAATATGATGAACATGTTAGAGATGTAATTGTAAAACACTCCAGGAACAGACAATGAGTAAAAAACACTAAGATGCAAAAGTAAAATGCTACCAAGTATGTACTAAATGCTGTGAAAATGATATATAACATGACCTGTTCTGTTGTAGAATGTATTTTTAAGCAATTAATAAAGAAAAAGTGTTTTTTTTAAAGTTTAACTTAAGTGAAACTTAAGTTTAACTGAGACAAAATCCTAACTTTACTGCTCCTAAATGCCCTTTGTGAATACCGAAAGTCGTAAAATTAGGATTTTGTCTCAGATTAATTTTGTGAATCGGGCCCACTGTTTCTGTCTGCCCAGGCTGTCCAGATGAGCTAGATCGGTCCTCCACTTCCAAAGATCCAGGAGATTCAGCATCACTGGAGGCTCCATCCAGGGGTGGAGGTGGAGTCTGGTCGGTGTCCAGAGTGTGGACAGATGTAGTGCCAGATTAACCTGTTCAGACACAGAATAGAATGTTATTATTGTAATTGTGGTATGTACATCAACATCATTTGGTACACAGTGAGTTCAGCCCTGGAAGGGATAAAGGGATTTGATATTGACATAGTTAACAATCCCCATTGTGTTTGACACATTTGTAAGACTTTGGGAGATATCCATTACATGAAGTGTGATTGGCATGATCATTCGCTGTACTGATATGCTTCATGTTGACATGGGGGATGGACATGGCATCTCCCAATGACTTGAATCCAACACAGTGTTGAAGTTATATGTGTATTAGTAATTTCCAAGTCCTAAGTGTGTAGAATACAGGTAAACCACACTACTTGGTATAATATTTTTGGGAATTGTAATCATGTGTGCTGTGCAGTGAAAATGGGTCACAGCCATTTCAAATCAGCTGGGTTACTTTCAAGCATTACGGATATTTCAGGTACACACTTGATATGGTATCACTCATGGCATCATTCTTTTTATTTATGGAGACCAGGGTAAGTTCAGGCTAAGTAGTCAGACATGTGCCTGAACAGAGCATTGAGTGTAACCTGCTCAGTCCCTATAACCTGGGGGTCAGTGTTGACATGGCTGACAAGTGAGTAAGGACAAACAACATTGGTGCCTCCTGTTCAGAGGTAGAGGGCCTCATGGTAGTTGTAGTCATTGCAAACACTCCCCCACTTGCCCAATGGTTAACTGCCAGTGAGGTAAACCTCAGTAGTAAAATGGCTGGCAAGTGAGTATAGACAAATAACACTGGGGCCTCCTGTTCAGAGGTTGAGGTAGAGGACCTGATGGGAGTTGTAGTCATTGCAAACATTCCTCCCCTCACCTGACCAATGGTTAACTGCCTGAGAGGTGAACCTCAGTAAGGAAATGGCTGACAAGTGAGTATGGGCAAACAACACTAGGCCCTCCTGTTCAGAGGTAGAGGTCCTCATAGTAGTTGTAGTCATTGCAAACACTCCCTCCCCCACTTGACCAATGGTTAACTACCAGTAATGTGAACATCAGTTGTGAAATGGCTGACAAGTAAGTATGGACACAAAACACTAGGGCCTCCTGTTCAGAGTTAGAGGGCCTCATGGAAGTTGTAGTCATTTTGATTGCGACTTGCTAACACCAGCAAGAGTGGTTTGTGTTACATCAGTGATTGTAAAAAGCAGTTGTGGTGGGCCATACTACTAGTTATTTCCACATATAATGGGCCCTGCGTTGAAGATTTGATGGCAATGCACTTAAAGACAGCATTCCCACATGTGGGATGTAATGGTGAGTGATACATGTGATCTTATGTGCAGGGCTACTGATTGTAACTGGTAATCACACATCTCTGATACTTTGGCTACTGCATATAGGAAAAGTATTTGAGAAACAGGATAGCAAGAGCTGAGATGTATGCAAACAGAACATTGATATGTAGTGACAGTTGGTGTGGTGTTATTACCAGTCTCCACTCGCCCAGATATTCCTGTGAAGCCCTCAGCCCATCTCCTCCCAGGGTGTGAGTTGTAATGGTGGGCAGGGATCACCATCGCCAGTCTTCTGAGTCGCAAAGTGGTGCCTTCAGGCCAGTTTCTTCACCCTCTGCCTGAGAAGGAGCCTGATGTCCTCCTTTGTATGCACGGGGGTACCTACCTGTAGTAAATGAGATTGTTAATACCTCATTAAGCTCAGCCTCTGTTCTACTAAGCTGGAAACAGGCAAAGGTCCTCCCTCTTCTTAAAAAACCTACGGCAGACCCGACCATCTTGGCCAATAATAGACCAATATCTGTGCTTCTATCCCTCTCTTAAATATTGGAGAAGCAAGTCAATATGCAAATGTATAACTTCTTAGAAGTCAACAAACTGCTTCATCCTAGTCAATCGGGCTTTAGAGCCCGCTACAGTACAGAAACTGCACTGGCCGAGGAATGAGAATACATCAAAGGTACCCAGGATAAAGGAAGGTATGACGGTATTGATCATGCTCGATCTGTCAGCAGCTTTCGATACTGTTCCCAACTCACGACTGCTAAGATGTCTCCAGGATGTGGGAGTGACAGGGAGTCCTTTTTCTTTTTTTACTTTTTTTTTTAAGAGGAAGGAAGTGCCCCAGTGTCTCCAACTTCCTGTTCCTGTCCAGCAGGCTCCTCCCAGTTCTTTGTCCATCTCCTGTTCACTTTTCATTTGGATTTTGAGCTGGAAGGATCCCTCTTTGTGTCTGCTGCATCATACATCATTGGATTTGAGGACTTTTGAATTTGAGATTTCACACGTAAGTTGGAAAATTGGTGTTGTTTGTTTGATTGGGGCATTGCACCTAAAATTTTTTGTACTTTTCATCGTTTTTTTTAAAACTTATTGTGGTGGGTAGCCTGTAGTTTCAGTAGGGGCCTAGTTGTTTCTTTGTAAGTAATTTTTCTTCTTTTATAAAGGAAACATGTTGCAAAGTTCACTACATTTTCTCCAGCTTTTGAAATCAATTTGAAATATTTATTTAATTCACTAGCCCAGTAGTCTGCCAATAGGCCTTTCAGCCAGTAGGCCCAGAGCTACTCATGGGTGCATGAAACAACTGTTTCTGTGGTGTCTGTTGAATTTAAACATCATTTAGGGCATAGATGAAATGGGATTGAAATGCAAAATGTGTTTTTTTGGGTATTTCACTTTTTTATGTGTGTTAAATAAATGCCTCTGTTGGATGTGTGTGGTTGTAACTTGCAAACCTTTTTTAGCCCCGTGAATTTTCGTTTTTGGCATTGTTGCATTAAAGTTGTGTTGTTTAGCATGCCTCCTTTGTCTGGCCTGTGTGTTTTTGTAATAGCGGGCCGGCATTTGCCTTGGCTGAGCCTCCCCGTGTGGCCAGAGGCCATTTTGTAATGTCTGTGTCCATATAGACCTGCTTGAGTTCATTGTTTTCCAGGCTTCCTGCTTGTTGTTGTTGCTTGTGAGTGACCATGTGGCTGGTGGCCATTTTGTGGTGGTGGTAGTTAATGTGCTTGCTTTTGCCATAGGCCTGCATGTCTTCTTTCCTTTGTTCCTCTTGGCTTATTGCTTCTTGTTGTGGTAGCCTGGCCATGTGGCTTGCGGCCATTTCGTGAATGCAGCCAGTGTGCGTTTGCCATAGGCCTGCATTGTCTGTCTTCCCTTTCTTGTTGTTGTGGCCTGGCTATGTGGCTGGTGGCCATTTTATGAAGGCAGCCAGTGTGCTTTTGCCATAGGCCTGCATTGTCTGTCTTCCCTTTCTTGTTGTAATGGCCTGGCCATGTGGCTGACGGCCATTTTGTTAAGGCAGCCAGTGTGCTTTTGCCATAGGCCTGCATTGTCTGTCTTCCCTTTCTTGTTGTTGTGGCCTGCCTGGCCATGTAGCTGGCGGCCATTTTGTGAAAGCAGCCAGTGTGCTTTTGCCATAGGCCTGCATCGTCTGTCTTCCCTTTCTTGTTGTAATGGCCTGGCCATGTGGCTGACGGCGATTTTGTTAAGGCAGCCAGTGTGCTTTTGCCATAGGCCTGCATTGTCTGTCTTCCCTTTCTTGTTGTTGTGGCCTGGCCAAGTGGCTGGCGGCCATTTTGTGAAGGGGCAGCCAGTATGTTTCTGCATTAGGCATGCGCGCCTTCTTTGTGGTGCCCATGCCTTCTTGCCTTTTTTGCATGCAATTTTTCTTCTTTTATACAGCAAAAAATATAGCACAGTTCACTACATTTTCGAATAAATTTGCAATATTATTGATTTGAATTGATTCACTATGTGGCCTAGTCTGCCAATGGGTTTTCCAACCAATAGGCCCAGAGCTACTCATGGGTGCATGAAACAACTGTTTCTGTGGCGTCTGTTGAATTTAAACATCATTTAGATGGATGGCATTGGATTAAAATGCAAAGTGTGTTTTTTTGGGGTTTTTCACTTTTTTTCATGTGTGTTAAATAAATGCCTTTGTTGGATGTGTGTGGTTGTTGTGTAACTTGCAAACCTTTTTTAGCGCTGTGGATTTTCGTTTTTGGCATTGTTGTATTAAAGCGGTGTTGTTTAGCATGCCTCCTTTGTCTGGCCAGTGTGTGAGTGTGTTTGTAATAGTGAGCCAGAATTTGCCTTGGCTGAGCCTACTTCATGTCGTCTGACTCTTTGTCTTTGTCATAAAACTTTCTCTGCTGAGTTTAAAATAGAATAGAATATAGGTAATTAGTTATTCAACCCTGCTAATGCTAATGTTAAATAAAGGGTGTCTTCTTCAACTGTTCAGTGTTCACAACAACTTAGTCTCAGCAGAAGTACAGTGTACTGAGTGTACACCCTTGTAGTGAGTGTAACTGTATTCATCATTCTCAATAAGTAAGGAATATGACTTACCACCGCCCGCCACTGCTGCTGGCTCACCCCCTGCAGCTGTGGCATCCGCTCCCTCCGGAGTGGCATGGCCCTCACCGCTGGCCCCGGCACTGGTGGTCGGTATGCCTGGAAAAACATTTCACATTTGTTAGATGCCATATACGCCTCCCCTATTTATTTTTTTCATTAGCAAGGTTGAAAATACATAATAATACATACACCACACACATCACTATCTACAATTCGGATACTAGAGTAGAGTAGACAGTATGTCCTATCAAAAATAACAAAATATCCGGTTGGGCAACTTGTTGGGGGCAATTTTTGAAAAGCCTCTCAAGAAGAGGACAACCCAAAGGACTGGACTCAGTTTCTACAGCTATTGGTGCATCTGATTTTTTGAAAAGAAGAAAGAGCAGCCAACGGGGCGGACATGAGGTCTCTCTTAGTTGGAAAATAATGGTGCCATCTTCCTCCTCATACTTCCTTCCAGCCATGGTGCACGGTAA
Organism: Calotriton arnoldi; assembly: GCA_963921515.1. Classification (NCBI taxonomy): domain Eukaryota; kingdom Metazoa; phylum Chordata; class Amphibia; order Caudata; family Salamandridae; genus Calotriton; species Calotriton arnoldi. The sequence goes on from CAWUFW010006018.1 coordinate 1,167,527, forward strand.
TCAGTTGTTCAGTATTCACCATCAACTGCTGCTAATAAAAAAAGTACTAGGCCTGGATTAGAAAAGTAAAATATACCACTTTGGGGTGTCTAACGTGAGTGACCACCATTTACTGATTGAGCATGAGACAGTAAAAGAAAGCCTTTTCATCTCAACAAACCTACGTAGAATACCTTACTTTGGAATGCAATCTGCACAGCAGATTAGTGCTACTAGTACTAGTAGTAGTTAGGAGGCTTTACTACTATTAGTACTAGTAGTAGCCTAGGACCAATGGGTTCTCTGAGTCTTACAGTACCACTACTAGGCAATCCACAAAATATATAAGGGGAGAGGGAAAGCTGAGTGGAAAACCAGAAGAAAGCAAGCTACAGACAGACCAATACAGAGTCAGGCAGTTTGATTTGATGTAAACAAATTTTTTACAAAAAACAGACACTAGAAACAATGTTAGTAGGTAATGGAGCAAAAACAATAATTTAGAAACAGATAGATCGAAGAGGATTTGGAAAAAATTAAAATTAGGAAATGGAAATAATAGAGCGGCAAAAGTTAGGGAAATATTATTATAACACCAGGAGGACTTACTGGGGCCAGCAGAGCCATCTGCACCTGAGGCCGCTTCCTGCTGTCCCTGGGAGGCCCCTACGGCTCCCGCACCTGCCTCAGCAGACCCAATCTTCTTCTTCTTGCCCCTGGATGCTGATCATGTAAGACATAATTAAAGAGACAAAAAATTATTTGTGTTAAATAAATAAATATTAAATAATCACTCTAAAATGTTTTTTAGACAGGAAACGGCAATTGCAATAACATTGACCTATCCTAAATCAGATTGACTAGTAGTAGACTAGTATCGTAGTCGCGGACCATTCTATCTTTATTATTCCACAGTTCCATTTCGTTTCCTGAATCCTAAACATACCTAGCCCGCCTATTCCAGACTTTGGAATGCCAGCAGGTCCTGCTCCCGGTCCAGGATGTCGGACCACCGGTGCGTCAGTTGGTTATGGGTGCGCCGGACCCCAGAGCAGCGAAACACTGCCTGGCGCACCCTCTCCCACCGCCGGTGACGCTCCCGGAGCCCGTACCCGGACCCAGGCCTGCCGCCTGCTGCCAAGGTTAAGGGGAGGTGGGGCCAGACAAACTAAACCAGTACAGCCACCTCCACCTCAGAAAACAAGGCCCGGGCCTGCACCCCTTCCGGGCGACGCCTTCCACAAGTAAGGCGGTCGCGGCTCTCGCTCCTCCTCTTCCCCTGGCCCTTCTTCCTCTTCTCCACTATGGTTCTGGGGGAGCGGGGGCGGAAAAGAAAATGTAGGAAGTAAGAAAGGAAGTAAAAAAAATTAAAAAACAAGTAATAGAAAAACGGTCAAAAATGCACTAAAAACACACAACAAGTAGAAAAAAGCGCTAAATATACACTCAGGAATAGAGAGGGATAGATAATAAATAAAAAAGATCAGAAAAAAGTTATTAGAAACAAAGGATTGAAAAGTTATAGGGAGGATAGAAAAACAGGCCCAGAACCATAGCAAACATTAAAAACAAGATGGCCGCACCCATCGGCGACCACGTGGTGAAGTTCACGTGATATTTCCCCCGAGCATGCAATACGCGTTCCCGAACACACAATACGCGTTCCAGAACGTCAAAAACGCATTGCGAATGTGCGGAACAAGCAACTCCGCGTGCTCGCGGAACTCCAAGTAGCTCGTGGAGTTTTTGCAACTTCATGGATTTTGTGTAGGGCGGCTACGTGAGCTCAGCCCAGGCTTAATCTACACCACTTTCATTTTTAAGACCTGAAAGTTTGCTTTCATGCTTCTCAGCAAAAGGGAGTGCAACCAGATAACTGGATTGAACATTATTAATTGCATGCATTACGATGTCGGGCGGAATCACTTCCGCCCGACACCGCATCGGTCATGGGACCGACCGACACCCAGTAGGCGTCCCGACCACCCCATTAGGATGTGACTAAACACTGTTTGGTCGCATTCCTGCATTTTACTCTGGGAGCATGCATTCCGGCCGTAAACCAGCCGGAATGCATGCTCCCATAGTAAAATGGGAGTTGTAGTTCATCCCTTCATCCCATGGCAGGCACCTCAAAGTGCATGCCACAAGGTGCAGGGATCAACAGGGGGCACCATGGGTGCCCCCTCGGCCTCCAACCAGAGGCCATGTATCAAAGGGGGCATGCTGGGGTCCCCCAAACACGCTTTCCGACATGGTTTCCATGTCGGACAGACCGCCATGGAAACCATATCGGAAAACGTTATTGCAATCTCAAGGGTGGAAAGAGCCGCCCTTGAGATTATAGGCTGGCTTCTGACTGGCAGAAGGGCTCTCCGAGCCCGTTGGATGCCAGCCGGAATGACTGGCCGGTTTACTTTCCGACCGCCTATATCTTAATTAGGCAGTCGGAAAGTAAACCGACAGGCTCATTATGATGCGGCTGTAAGGGCTCCGACCGAGGGTCATAATCGGCCCCTTAGTGTATCTGTAAAAACTTGTAACACCAGATCTCAGCCAGTTATCTCCCTCTTTGATTTCAAAATGGGTTAGAGTAGGCATTTCTCCATTGGATTGAACAATCCTGTAAGTGATCCTGACATGGGTAAAATACAGTCCCCCAAATCAGAATTTGATCTCAGATTGATCCAGTATCTATGTAATTTAGTGATGAAACAAAATTTAGAAAGACCTTTTTATTTTTCCCTTAGGCCTTAAAAGGTCATCCCTTCTACAGCTTCCAACTTTAGCATCTTTTGTGTAGATCATCTTACCTTAAAGCGCTGTTCCATTTTATCTGTTTCAAATTCAAAATATATTATAGTAGAGCAATTTGGCACACTTAACATCTCACCACGTGGAATGCTTATTACTAATTTAGCAGAATGCCAACAATGTGCACTTAAAACCGCATTGAGGGAAGTGGATTTGCAGGACAACTTTGTCAATAATTTATTCTCCTGCGCGTAAACTTTAAAGATCTAAAACATTTTATTTATTGTCATAGCTATACCTGTAGGAAATGTTTAAGCTGAAATCATTTTCGTTAAGAACCACTCTTGTTGTTATTGAGGCCTTCATCCGAAATGAGGAGGAGGTAATCTATGTACCTCAGCCATATTATCACAGGGCTGCGCCATTTTTCATATTCGGTAGAACATGCATTATTTCTTTCCCATAATTTCATCATAATATTACCATAAACAGGAGCCATACATACTCACATTGCCACTCAGAAATTTGTAATAATAATCTTCATTAAACATGGAAAAAATATTGTTTAATGTAAATTCCATCATTTCCAAAAGCCTGCTATTGTGGAAATAGAAGGGCGCCGATGTTTCTTGCAAGAAAGAAGACACTGCTGAAAAGCTACGTGGATGATGAACGCATGTATAATAAGAGATGGCATATAGGGTAACTAAATAGTACACTCTCTTTCAGAGCAAATGAGTCTATTTAATACATTCACATAACATAGAGAGCTAACCCTTCAACATACATTAACAAGAACCTATTTAGGAAGCTTTCAAGATGTTCGGTAAGACTTAAAATACTCTCAATAATGGGTCTTGCTATTGGTTTAGTAAGGGATTATGTGGTGGTATATTAGAACATTGTATACAGAAACGTGGTCTGACATAGATAAATGTTGCTTACAGAAATATCCCATTGGGAGTAGACTTTCTGTTATTAACTTCAGAGAGGCAATATTTTTGAAAATGTGTAGCAATCCAGAAACACACACACAGAGGTTTCAAATGTGTAGGTTTATTTGAGGGTGAAAGCCAACAACCACTCTGAAGTGGGCAGTCTCCCAAGCGGCTCTCACAACTCCCAACCATCCCCCTCATTTCAAAACAACACATTCTAAAGAATCCCCATCACACCAACTTTCCAACTGGTCACCATGTCAACCAAAAGGCTCAAGTGAATCTAACTACTACATATCTCTTTTCCTATACAGCATTAAAACAATTTCCAATACAGCTTGTAAGCAATGAAACACCACATGAATGTGAATGTGTTATAAAGAGCATTAAACCATAGGCATCAAAGCTCTGTAACCAGCAAAAGCATACAAGGGAGAACAGGAAGCAATTATAACTGGGAAAAAAGCCAAGTTTTCACATTCTTGCAAAACGCAGAGTATGACGTAATACTAGCAATATGTACCGGGAAACTGTTCCATAGCCTAGCAGCTGCCACTGAAAATGCACGCTCACCCCATCTCACCTTCCTAAAGCGGGGCACCATAACTTTCCTCTGACCAGCCGATCTTAACTGTCTACTGGGACGAAACCAGTTAAAGACGGTTCTTAAATAGTGAGAGCCCTGATGATTTAGGGTCTTGAAGACCAAGCCCAGGGCTTTGAACGACAGTCTCTCCCTCAATGGAAGCCAATGAAGAGCCTTCAGCCCTTCCCTCACTGATTGATGTTTGGGAACTCCGAAAACTAGTTGTGCCGCCGCATTCTGGGTAACCTGAAGTTTATTCAGGGAATACTGGTTAGCGTTCAAATACAGAGCATTACAGTAGTCAATGCGAGATGTTATAGGCGCAATGACCACCGATACTCTTAGCTCGTTGGGGAGGAATGGAAAGATCTTTTTCAGGCACTTGATGATCCAAAAACAGGAGCTCACTGTCCTCTTGACCTGGAGGTCAAATGTCAGAGTGTTATCAAAAAGAACCACTAGGTTTTCAGCAGAGTTTCTAGGAGGCTAACTAAAATATAACTCTTTTCCTATACATTGTTAAAGGAATGAATAGGTGAATTGGTAATATTCTTTCCACCAAACAAACAAAACAACTGAACATGTAAAAGCATAAACCCAAACACAACACAAAAGAAAATAATTCATACTCAAAAGGTAACTGTAGTTACTTTGTAAGGTGAAAACAGATTAACTGTACCTAATAGGCATTTTGTGCTATCTGGAACTCTTTCAAACACCCTGCAGAATAAGAATCTTATCATTACACTTGACATTAACAGAAGGCTTACAAGATTTGTTTACTGTGGCACTTCATCAGGGGCCCGGAGCAAGGGTAAGGATCTCGCTAGTTGCCTGCCATCCTTCCCCTCAGAGCAACGACGTGCTCTGCCTTCCCCGTAAAGCTGTAGGCTCCTGTACTGGGGGTCTATATTACCCCAGTATAAGATTACTAGGGTATCACTCTACCACGTCTGGATATCATACCACATATAGGGAACCAGACCTATGGTAGTGCACCACTCACTTTTTGGTCCTGATGAAGTGCCACATGACCCGCTAGGGGCAGACCGGGCACGAAACATGTTGACCCACTACAACGTGATAGCCCTTTAGGAACATTGCATCCACTTAGGGCTTCAACACATTTTAACTAAGCTGGAACTACCTTAGCGAATAAATTAGATTTGAATAGGACTGCTCCATACTTATTTTAAACCCACTCACTTGTGCACTACCCAGCCCTCACACCCGCACGGACCCTACGGCTTCTTCAAAAGATCTCCGCCAAAGAGCCCCATTTACGGGAGCCCGCCGGGCATTGCAGCGCCGGCCCGACGAGGAGCATGGCCCAATGATGAAGCATGACATCCCTCGGGGTGTGTGAGGGCATCACGAAGAAAGACCTCCCTTTCCCCTGCACTCCCTGCTAGGACCTGCACATCCTTTGATACACAGTCCCATTTTGGAGCTAGTGTGCAGGACCTGTTTAAATACAGCTCCCAGTCCCTCTTATTCTTTGATACCGGTTTTGGGGTAACACCCCTCATCAGTCAGGCTAGCTTGAATCTGGTGGCCTAGCAAACACAGGACCACGTCTGGGCATACCCTTCCCACTTAGGGTGACAAATGCTAAAAGAACAGATGATGCATGGAATGTTGAATTAATCAAACATTCTTTGCCCAAACGTGGGTCCCTTGCTCACTTTGCCACTGGATTCAAGCTAGCCTGGCTGATGACGGATGTTACCCCGAAACCGGTCCCAGGATGCTTGCTTCCGGTCAGGGAAGACGTTGCTTGGCAGTTTGGGCTGGACTGTTCCCATGAGGAACAGGGTCAAGACTGATTTGCATATGGCCAGGTCTGAGTTGGGGTGGCGAAGTGAGCTAAAGAACAATGATGGATTTAACCCAGATCTGTGACTGGGGGTGAGTGTCTGAAAAGTTTTAGCTCTCCGTCCATCATGTCCTTGTGTTAACTCGGAAAGCAGGGCCAGACTGGGATCACTTCTGGGTCGACACACCACAGAGTGCGTTAAGAGGAGCGTACTCACTCACAGGTATGGGATTTAATTCCAGACAGGGCGCATTATAGAAATAGATTTCGACACAATTAGATTCGGAATTCTAAAACATATTGGTGTTTGATTACAGGAGTAGCATACGAACATACTTTAACACCGGGGCATTTAAAGAGGCACAGTATTTAATACGGTACGGAGGGTCACCCTGATTGCGGGTAAGCCATAAAGGACATTTAGGAAACATTGGGCATTTAAAAATATTGTAGTAGGAAAGGTTTGAATGAAATAGTGATGCACTGTATATTTTTCACAGGCTTGCCTTACTACTTGTATGAACTGAACATGGCAGAGGATACTTATATTTGCAGCCGGGACGGAAGTAGAACTGGCGGAGAGGTAATTAATATGCACCCACGAATAGGGGGTGATTGGACATGGGTTGAGGTATACATAATGGATAGCGGAATTGGACTTCAATGTTGGTTTCCATTTTAATTGTCTCCAGGAACATAGGTGTAACAAAGAGGGGAATGGGGTCTGCCAGACAGGTATGCTAGCTGCTTACTCGATTGGGAGTCAAGGGGTTATTTTCCCATAGTGTCCGGTTATACACTTCAGAATATTTATAGCATCATACTTAGTGGTGATATAAACAGTATGGGCACCACGTTCTAAGAGAGATACTTTGGTTATGTCACATTGTAAAGAGTTTGACACTGTAAATCGCAATGTAATTACCGGAATTTTGTATTATGCATGGGTATCCACTCTTTGTGAACTAAATTGGAGCATATACACTGTGAGCCAAAATGTAATGACCGGAATTTGTATTATGTATGGGTTTCCACTCATTGTTAGTTGTATTGGAGCGCAGATGCATATTGGAGTGACATTTCACAGTGGTGGATTGTTACTCACCACAATAAGAGAGAACTGTTTCTCGCAATTGAACGGTTAACCATGTGTGAAAATGGTCTTTTTAAATTCTTGTAGCCCTGAAGAAGTCGAGGGGTAATCCCCTAACAACGAAACACTGGTTGGCTAGGTGCAGAAAATTAAAAGACAAAGACCAAGAAGAAGTTCTCTGTGTTATCATTACTAAAAGATTGTTTATTGAATTGAGTGCGTGCCAAGGATTGGGGTTTATGGGATCTGAAAGCATCCTGGGCCAAATGTTGAAACCAGCCCCTGCTACCTTTCTGTCTATTTCCAATTTCTTTCCTTCTTGTTTTGTCCCCTCTGTGCATGCTGCCTTAAACCTGGGTGCTGGAGAGATAGGCTGTGGCCTACAAGATCTGGCCCCCAATGGCTCCTACCCTCATGGAACCCCCTCCCCTCAGGGCAAGGAAATGGCCAATAGAATAGATAGGCAATCAGGCCCAGCCCAGTGCTGAGGAGAAAACCTGGGGCATACAGGCTGGTGGGGGCAGTCAACAGAACTCAGCTTCTAAGGATGTTCTAAATGGTTTCTTTTTCACATATTTTAATGGTTTTGTTTTTTAGATCTTTAAAATAGAACATGCATCATTCAACCTAAACAATTACACCAATTGTTTTAGGGGCGTTTTCCCATTTTCTTTCAAGAGTTCCTCTCATATGAAAATGCAGTTTCATTTGAATTTTGAAAATGCTGACTAGAACGAATTGTAGAATAGAACACTATCTACCAGACAAAAAAGTGGTTTACTTAATGGAAAGTAATGCAATGCCCAGGTCTAAAAATGTTTGCTTTCATTCATATGCCTCTTGTTCATCTTATTGTGCCATGCTAACTTTACCTGACACCACCGCACCCTGGCTTTCCTCCGCTTCATCTAAACTTAATCCCCCTGGCCCTACTATGTTCTGTCCTCCATCTTCTCGACACTGGGCAGGGGTATTCCTTCCCCTCAAATACCTCCCACATAAGTTGCTGGGGCAGGGCACTGTGAGGCAAAGACGCAAAAAAGCAGTAGCACATCCATCCTCATTGTTCTCCCTTCCCCACTATGCCGAAGCCTCATCCCCATCTTTTCAATCCACTCTGCAGTGGGTGCACATACTCCCAAGCTCTCCCACTGTCCTATAGACTAGCCTGTCCATGGGATTAGTGTTTCGCCCCCTGGAAATGCTGGTTTTACTGTCTACAGCTCCTGTGAGGCGGTAGTGGCGGGTGTGGGAGGAGCCTATGGCTCTATCATACACTAACATCTTTGAAGAACTCTGTATCCTTTCCTTGGATGGACGGGACTTCTGCTACTTAAAACTCAATGGTTGGGTGATCCTTGTCTCAGCGCTAACATAGGACGCTCAGCTGTGTCCACATAGTTACAGCTCCACACTTCAACACAACTTAAGTAAGCTCAGCTGGGGCCAGAGATCGACAGTTCCTCATCTCAACACAAACTATAAATCCATCCGTTTAGTAGTGTACCTACCCATGTCTCATTATACCCCTTTGAAGCTTTGAGGGGTGCCTGATTCCAAAACATTTTTGCTCTGGGGGGCCCGTGTAACAAAGTTTGAAAGCCACTGTTTTAAAGGGTGATATGTTCGTGCTTTACAAATATGGAGAACAAAATATGGATTACACCAACCTTATCAGTTGGCAGTGGTGCCTCTATGAAATTGGCAGCAGCACATGTATCTGCTAACTTAATTACATGCAATTGACAATTTAGTTAGAATATTAAGGCGTACTTTATTGTAAATCAATGTTACATATGATTTATTATATTAAAATACACAAAAAATAATAATACCAAAGGGTTCAAAGATATATTCAAATTGAATCGTTTTTTCTCCGTGGTAACACTCGGATATTTACAATACATATAGATGACAAGCCAAGGAGTCACGGTTATCACTCAACAAGGTTAACCTCCAAAACAAATTACAAAGAACTTTATCATATAAATATCACAGTTGTCGTGATTATAGCATCAACGTTTCGGTCACCCATTGTCACCAAGTACATGGGGCAATCTTCAGGATGAAGTGTTGCAACTTAACATACTTATATGGACCCTTGACCTTCTCATCCAAAAATGAATAGGAAAGTACTTTGCCAAGATATCCAAAAATGAGCATCAAAGTGATCAGTGAAAGGATCAGTGAGAGCGTCACAGCTATAAAATCTGTGACTAAGTGAAACACAACCAAAGTGCCCACAAATACCCAAAAAACAATTTAGCCCCAATGTTTATGTAATCCCGCGAGCGGGACACCCAAGATGGCCATGGTGGAGTACCTAGGGGGAAAGGCGGTTACCTCTCCAGCAGAGCGAGATGTTAACCACGTGACTGCCGCATCCGTAGATACGCAGCGGACACACAGAGTGGAGAAGAGGGAAAGACACGGAGCCACGAGAAGAAAAGACGCCGGAAAGGGGAAACAACGAGGAGGACGAGAGCAAGGAACACCCGAAGAGGAGCCTGGAGGAGAAGGTACCTGCGGAGGCCAGCGTGGGCAAGACGCGACAGGGAACAAGACCCGCAGCTGAAGCAGACGACGGGGAACAGCCCAGCGGCATCAGGCATCAATCCAACCGTCCGGAGGAGAGAGAGGGTGCCTGGACTCCTTCCGTCACGACCCACGAGGGCCGTTGCTATAGGCAAGTACCTCTCCTCCGTTATTTCGCTATAGGGAGCTGGTGGGGGCTTTAAAACTGCACCAAGCCACTTCTATGTAACGGAGCATGCAGCATAAGCACCAGGGTGTTTCAGTGGAGGTTAATCAAAGAGTCCCTGCGCACTTTGCTTACATTATTTATTCTGTTGCTCTTTTTGAGGGTACAACTTACTTACACCCATCTGCGGCTGCCAATTAAGATGAAGAGAAAAGGGAAGCAAGTCCTACCTTATATCCTGAGGGGAGAAAGGACCAGACGGAGGAAGAATACTTCATAAAGACTGTGTCTTTCGTAAAAGAACCTCTGTTTCCTTAGTTTGATGCTTTGGGACCAGTAATCTCATTAATCGGTGTATATTGCCACATATTAAAACAACTGCTAGTCCAATAGAACATTTTTTTGTGTGTCCCTTAGTCTTACACTGAGTGATTACAGTTTACTCACAATGGGCTTCCTAAACACTGGACTTAATCCGAAACTGGGCCTTGGATCCCAGTGTCACTGATATGTAATGCAAATGTGCAACCTAAAACCATATAGTCCATCTAAATAAACAAGATTACTTTATTCCAGCCCTATACATGTTGCTAAAACTACATAAGAGCATTGTTAAGGCACCAGGATGTCCAATGTAGCAGGTAATAATTCTATTCTTCAACCTCTGTCACAATACGTGAATTTTTTATAAAAACCTGTTGTCCCTTTTTGTCCCACTAAGAAGATCATATACTAAAGACAGTGGGGCCGTCATTAATAAACTGGGAAATGAAAAGTTTAATCCTAAGTGAAAAGTATTGGTAATGATGGATAAAGAAAGCCTCTATACTATTATTCCTCAACAAGAGGCTTTAGATGCCATCCATACAGTTTTAGAAACTTGCAGTCGACAACATAAAGTACAGTCAACATTTGACAATCCATCCCAATACTAATCATTTTGCAATACATATTTGTAAATGGTTAAGATATGTTGATGTTGTTTTTCATATGTTCTGGCCTAGTGGAAGAACTAACATGCTTTACCGATTGCCTGAATAACCAAAGTAGACATTTGAAGTTCACAATGGATCACAAAGATATACAAATCAACTCTTTGGATCTGATGATTAAAGTGGATAATGATGTACTGACTGTAGGACTATATGCAAAGTCAACAGCGAGAAACACTTTATTTAAATATGATAGCCATCACTCCCGTAATCTGAAAGACAATTTGCCATTCGACCAATTCTCACGAATTAGGCACAATTGGGTGATTACCGTGTCACCTTGGATTGTCATCTATATGTATTGTAAATATTCAAGTGTTACCATGGACAAGTGCAATTCAATTTGAATGTATCTTTGAACCCTGTGTTATTAATATTTTTTTATGTATTTTGATATAATAGATCATATGTAACACTGCATTACATGTGTTACTGACATTTTGAAAAGTATTTTTCCTCAGGGGATTTTTGTATATTGATATAGATACCCAGTCTCCTGTGGGGTTACCAGGTTGCCCTATTGTACTTCGGTGCCTCTATGAAGGTGCTTAACAAACCTGGTCTGGGCTGAATTCCAGCACTAGAAATAGTGTGACCTAGGTATTCTACAGATTCTTTCAAAATTCACACTTTTCACATTTCAAAACAACTCCTTGGTTCTGAAATATCAAAAGCACCTCGTACAAGACAGCATCATGGGTTTCACGATATTGACCATAAATCAGAACATTATCTTGAAAAATAGCTACATTTTTCACACTTCTTGGCAACATAAACATCACCCGTTGGAAAACTGAAGCAGCCAAAGCTAAGCCGAATGGCACGTAGCAATACTGATATGTTCCCAATGGAGAGACAAAAGCTGTTAAATGTCTGGATTCATGACCCAACTCAATATTGTGATACGGAGGGGCCAAATCAAGTTTTGTGAAAAATCTTGCACAAGCAAATGTTGCCAACATTTCTGTAATTCTTGGAAGAGGAAGGGAGTCCAGTCAGATCTCTATGTTGAGGCTGCCGAAATCAACACTTACTTTCAACTCCCCATTCTTTTTCTGCGCAACTACTAATGGAGAAAGCCAAAGAGAGGATTCAACAGGTTATATGATCTCTTATTACATAAAGAAATAAGCTCCTTCTCCAAAACATCTCTAACACTAAAAGGCACACCCCTTAATATGTGTTTGACAGGTATGGCATCATCCTTTATTTTGATCCTATGCTTAAAACCTTTAATTTTATCTAACGCCCCAGAAAAAAATGCTGGGAAACTGGTTCCAAATCCATTCCACAAAGCTTCTGTTCCTTATAACTATAACTTGTTCTTTTGCACCTGGCTGTAAAATCATATCAAACAACCCCTGATGAAACCAACCCAGAATTCTGCTTTCTGATGAAGCCTTCTGATGAAGATGGGCAAAACTTGCAAGAACTCAGAAACGTGTCTTGACATGGAATTTTACATCAAAGTAAATAGAATACAGAGTAGGCTTTTCCAGAAACAAACTTCATATAACTCAATTTTACATGCATCCAGCGCATATCCCAAAAGTCAAATTAATGCAATCCCATATGGGGAGATGATGAGGGCAAGGCACAATTGTAGTGATAAACTAGACTTTCAAAAGTGTTTACAGGATGGAGGCAAGATGTTTATAGGGTGGGTATGATACACAGGTCATCAGAACAGCTAAAAACTGGATTGCGAAAGAGAATAGGGAACATACCTTAAGTGAGACTATACATGATAAGGATAAGTAGAAGAAAGTTAGGTTGGTCACTAACTTCAGTTGGGTTTCACATACATTTTGCAAATGATTTCAGAAACACTGACATATTTTACGAGCGGACAAGATGCTAAATAATTGTATGTCCAATAGACCAGACATCGCTTTTCGTAAAGGGAAATCACTAAAGGCTATACTGAGCACTAGCTATCCTAAACAACACTTTCAGACCAATTGGATGACACAGCACACATCAGGGTTTTATAAGATTGGGCATTGTGGTTGTGTAGATGGGCATTGGAGAAGATCAAAAGATTCAAGAATTGAGATACAGAGGAATATGAGATAAGATCAAACATTAATTGTAATACCAAATTTGTAGTGTACATTATTGTATGCCAATGCAATCACATTAATGTAGGGAGCACGCTAGGAGCTTTGAGGGAGAGGGTTGATGAACACACGAGGACACCTAAATCACTCAATGCGGTTCATGCCATGGAGTGTACAGCCCAGGAACAATATATCAGTTTTAATTTTTGGGAATTGATCATGGGATCAGGGACCCCTGAGGGGGGAAGAGAGAATTGTTTCTCAGGCGAAGAGAAGCTTTGTGGATAATGAAACTGCGAGCAGTTGAAGATGGTTTAAGCATTGACCACAAATAAACTACAGTATTTTCTAGGAGATTAAATGTTCTGTGATAGTATATGTAATGTGGCGTTTGCATTATTGCCCCTCCATCATTATAATTTTGGTGTGGAGAATTATACAAGCTCTCTAATGTTATAATTGGGAGTTTGAGATGGGTCAATACTGGTTGATTGTTATGATGGTACTGGTATCACAAATGACATAAAATGTAGTTTACGATTGGATTTAATTTGAGAAGTTATAATATGCCACCATATGTGAGATAGCGCAGTAGAGTTAATGTGTGATCTATATACTGCAAGACTGCCAGGTGGTTTTTAATTTGGAAAGTTAAATACAGTTTGGATTATGGCATGACTTTAAGGAAAGAGGTGGCATATTTGTAGAAGGGACCAATTGACTAAATGTGGTATCCTTGTTTCAGAGATATTGTTGCAAGTGATATGAATGCGTTTAATTACTTCACCGGATGGGGATCGCATTCCGGGTGAGAGGAAGGAAGCATTTAGTTGGGTGAATACATAAGACGTAAGATGTGGTTTGCTTTAACTGAAATAGTAGATAATACTCAAATATAGAATAGGTACTTTTGACACATATGGTGTTTTCATTTCTGGGTGACATAAAGGAATTGTCACATATTTTGATAGGGTGTTTGGATGTGGATTTGTGTGTCACTATTGTGGTCTTGACATGGTTAAGCATTGCTATTGGGTGTGTCATGAATACAATGAGGTCTCTTTAGTGATGGAATGGCAAACTGCACATAACACAATGAAGACTATAGATGTAAAATATTTACTTGTAGGGAAATAAAATGCTTTCTTTATCTTTAGGAGCATGTTGCAGACTAGAACTTTTTGTATGTATCTTGCATGGGTTTTCACAATTTGGCCACGGCTTTTCTGTAAAAAGCAAAACACAGCTCTTGTCACAGACTGATAAACTTTCACACTGTAGATATGTTTGTTTGGCCTCTGTAAAATTAAGGTTTTTTGTTTGATTTTTAGCCCTGACGAAGTCTTGGGGCGAGTTGCCCAATACGATGAAACACGTCTCGGTTAAGAATAATAAAGATTCAATATTTACCAAGACTGAAGATTAATTGCATAATTGTGTATATAATCTTGCGTGTGCTTGAAGCTGTGCAACTGTTACTTAACCCTAGAGTTTACTTGGGGATGTTGGGTCGGCAACCCTGCTCCCAAAGCACCGCAGTATGTGTCTGGTCTAAGAGATATAGGGCTTGATTACGAGTTTGGCGGTGCAGCTAGGGTCCGCCCTGCCGCCGCACCGCCAAACCCGTGATTGGGCTGCCCGCCAGATTACAAGTATTTCTCTTGTGCTGTTAGCCTCTTTGTGTTTCAAACCTAATGCAAGGCATGTTGAAGACTCTATTGACCTGTAGGGAGTGTTGGCCATTATACCATATTTAGCCGTGTCCTATATCAGATATTGACAGTTTGAACCCAATGGTAAGGCTACTTCCTTAGAGAGTAAACCATTAAATACTGCTGATAGGCGCCTTCTGGCTAGTAAAGTTAATGAACACCCCCTGGCTATTGTAGTACAGGCAAGTGACACAACTGACCAAAGTGACCAAGGTCAAACACCAGACAGACCTACAGCACAGAACCTGCATATATTCAAAATCAAATGGCTCTATCCCATTAGTAATCCCAAAATAATCCCAAAGCAAATGCAAGCCTTGGCAAAGGGTGAGTACAAAGCTTTCAGACCTTTCTGTTTTAAACTTGGTGTACTCCGAGCAGGAACACACTAATGGAAATGGATGGCGGAACCTAAGGTCTTGCATTGCTATTTTAGGAATTGAAAATGCGTTTGCAATTTTCTCGATAATCATTCCCAGTATCTTTTTGGAGCTGAGCTGATGTTGTTGTTCAGAGAATGAGCATGAATAAGAATCAGTCATTTTGATTTATGTTGCACGGAAAGGCATTGACGATTCTGAATCGCTAGAATTAAAGATTTAGGCCTGAGCTTGGAGGCTGAACTCCGGTGCCTTTTCCCATTGTTGTGCAAAAACGTGCAGTCAGTATGATGCCACTGCACCTAGATGTTCATAAGCACATATGTCACTGCCCAAGAATATTCAGCATTTGACATTGGGCACAACCGATGTAAATGCACACTTGAAAGAAATCGCTAATGTTTGCTTACCTTGAATCAAAGTAGTCTGGACATAGAAGTGGAAACGTCAAAGTAACTTTAAGACTATTGGTGTTTGCCTATCGCTTACGCCAGAGGTTTAACATCAATTCGGACAGATGCTGCCAGCAAATGACAAGTGACCCAGAGGGTGTCACTTCTGCAGAGAGAAGGGTTTGTGGTACATTAAAGCTGCATCCATTCACTTCAGGCAGTTACCAAATCCCTGTTTCCATGTGCTCCGTACCAAGCAGGCACAATTAATGGGAAGGACGTTTGCTTTCACTGTGCACTTTTCAAGGATCGCCTTTTCTAAAACTAAAATCCAGATTTACTACCCTATAAGGAATGGAGCGAAGCGTGGAATATAGCTGAGCTGCTTTGCATCAACAATAAAAAACAGCCCAGCCCCAAATGAACAGAAAGTCACCTGCCCTTCATGTCATGATAAAAATGGCAGCTTTGCACAACACACGTCCTTGTGCCAAGGTCCAAACATCTGCACCATCTCTGGTCATCTTTGGGCCAGAGGAATACACTCCAATATAAATCCCTACGCATAGATAACAGCAGAAGAGTCAAACATATAGGATGATGATGATGATGATTAATTTGTAAAGCGCAGCAATACCCTGAGGTGTCTAGGCGCCACCCTACAGTACACACAGAATTGACTTACGGGGGAAGAAGTTATGCCTTAAACAGCCAAGTTTTTAGACACTTTCTGAACTTTAGTAGATTTGTCTCCTTTTTAAGAGAGTTTGGTAGAGAGTTCCACAGTTTTGCTGTTGTGGTGGTAAAACTCTTACCACCCCATCTGGCCTTTTTTGCTCTAGGGACAATCAAGTTGCCAAGCTCGGCTGACCTAAGGGGCCTTGCAGGGATATAAGGTTTTAGAGGATTTGCTAGCTGAGGTGGGCCCAGATTATTCAGGGATTTAAAAGCAATGCAGAGAGATTTAAACTGGATCCACTTTGCTACCGGTAACCAGTGGAGCTGAAACAGAGCTGTTGTTACAGAGTCAGATTTGGGGATACCCAGGAGTACCCTGGCTGCAGCATTCTGTACTGTCTGGAATTTTTGTATGCTGCACTTTTTTTCCGTTGGTGAGCAGAGCATTGCAGTAGTCCAGTCTTGAAGATACCAAAACAGATATCACAGATTTCCTTCATTCTGGTGGGATTGAAGGTAAAATTTTCCTAAGAATTTTAAAGGACAAAGAAGCAGCCATAGGTAATGGAGTTGATCTGAGCTTCAAAGGACAGCTTAGTGTCCATAAAGACTCCCAAGTTTTTAGCTTATGGCATTTGCGCGGGTAATGAGCCGAGCTGGGCAGGCCACCAGCTGTTAGTCCAGATGAGAGGATTATTGCCAAAAACCAAGATCTTCGTTTTGGAGGAATTCAGTTTCAGACAATTGTCTGTCATCCAATTCCCTATATGACTCATACAGTCATGGAAATTGATGGCTGTGGAACTGGATGGGCCACTCACTAAGACAATTATCTGCATATCGTCTGCATAAGATACGGGGGCAAAGCCATAGCTTTTTATTAGTTTGGCCAATGGGGTGATGTAGAGATTAAAAAGTGTAGGGCTCAGGGAAGATCCCTGAGGGACACCACATGGCAGTGAGTAGGAAGATGATACATAATCGCCCAACGCGACCCAGAGATTGCCCAGACAGAAAGGAGCCTAGCAGTGAGAGCGCCTTATCCATGATCCCGATAGAAGCTAGCCGGTCCAGCAGCAGCCCATGATTGACAGTTTCAAAGGCTACTGATAAATCTAGAAGGATCAGGGCAGTGCTCCCCCACCATCCAGCGGCAGTCTGAGCTCCTCGGTAGCCGTGATAAGTGCCAGCTCTGTGCTGTAGTGAGCATGAAAGCCAAACTGAGAAGTGTCCAGGATACCGTTTTGATTGATAAAAGAGGATAATCCCAAGTTGATGGCCTTTTCCACCACCTTAGAAGGAAAGGGAAGTCTAGAGATAGGCCTGTAATTAAGGGGATCCTTGGTGTCCAGAGTGGATTTTTTTAAAAGAGGGAGTATGGAGGCGTTCTTCCACTCAACTGGGAAACTC
Organism: Calotriton arnoldi; assembly: GCA_963921515.1. Taxonomy (NCBI): domain Eukaryota; kingdom Metazoa; phylum Chordata; class Amphibia; order Caudata; family Salamandridae; genus Calotriton; species Calotriton arnoldi. Next base: position 1,185,018 of record CAWUFW010006018.1, read on the forward strand.
CCGAAAGTAAACATAGCATTGAAAATGGCTGGAAGAGGAATTGCTATAGTCTCTGGCGACAGGTGTAGAATTGTTGGGGGGCAGGGATATGATGGGGAGCCTGACTTAATTGCGCCAATTATTCTGAGTGTCTGTTCGGTGGTCAAGACCGTGAATGAGGACAGAGTGGAGGATATTGCTCCCGCAGTAGATTGTATTCTATTTAATTAGGTGGGAGTCTGTGCCAGGCCATTGGTCTGATGTAAGAAGGTGTCATAGACAGCCTTGACCTTATGTTGAAAGGTATCCACTAAACCATTGCAAAACTCCTGACTAGCAGCAGTATCCTGCGGAGCTTGAAGTTTGAACAGGCTTTTTTCCATAGTAAATAGAGTTTTAGGGCATTTGTTGGCCGCTCTGATTTTCTCAGTAAAGTAAGCGGCCTTCTCCCCGAGGATGAGACTCATATAAGCCTGAAGAGATTCTTTAAATTTGCTTTTGGAGGTTGCATTGTCATGCAGTCTCCATTTCCTCTCGAGTCTACGACAAAGTTGTTTTTGCATTCTGAGCATGTCGTTGGTCCAGGGTTCTGAGAGGGCATGTCTGAGACGTCGACTATTTTTTGGCAGAGCCAATTCTCTCATGGCTAAGTCCAGCCAAGAGTGGTAGTTTGCCACTGCTGAGTTAAGATCTGTGGACATATTTGGAAAGGTTTTTGATAGGCGAGATTCTAGCTGATTTACCTCTATTTTATTCCAGGGCCAGCTAATAAAAGATTCCACGGAGTGTTTAAAACGTGGTCTTCGTGGTAGTAACATTTTGAAAAGGACTGCATTATGATCCGACCAGGGCAAAGAAAGAGAGCCGGTCCAACTTAGATGAGGATTATCAGTGAAGATCCCATCTAAACAGTGACCTGCAGCGTTCGTTGCTCCTTTGACCAGTTGGTGTAAGCCTACAGATGAGTTCTTTAGGTCTAGCACACACTCTATATGTTATGTTCCTACTGTGTATGACTGCTTGCCCCGTCATTTCACCCGGAGGTACATTTTTATACAAAGTCTGGGCACTCTACATTAGTTCATCTGGTTTTGTCTCCAAGTCTATAGATAGATGTACCACACCAGCTCAGAAATTCTCCTTTTTCACATATTTCTATGTGGTTGCCCCTTAATAGTGCAAAGAGCCTTTGGTGCTGTGCGAAGGCCAACTTTTCACAATAACATTATTTAGCAGTTAATATTTGACCGATACTGCTATGTGTTGCAAGAGTGTTCCGATGACCCTTTAGTAAATTGGGGCCCAAGTTTTGAGACCCTCATGATTTGCCTTTCTGCCATGCTTAAGAGAATGGATTCCACTGGATGAAGCTGACACAGCTGTCCACATGAATGTTCACACTTACAGTGGTATGTATTTTCCCACAAAGTGTAAATGCAGAAAATTCAATTTATAAGCAGCAGTATTCTCAAGATAAGCAGATGTAATGCACGCACATTAGATTTCGCACTCACTGCTGGGGATTTCAAGAGAAAAAGGATACCAAACATCCCTCACTTAAGCCCCCCCCCACGGTCACGGATCGTACGGGTTTTGGACACCTTGGTGCAGATCATTATGTGTCACCTGATCCAGTGTGATATTGCACAATGCAAAGCAGGCCGCAAAAGAACATAGTAGGAGAAAGTAGAAGCACTTCAACAGTATGATTCAAGGACCCAAATTGCATCTTTAATACCTTGATTTTCCATTTGCCGGTGCCTAGAATAATTCCTATGCTGTGTCTGTGTGTTATAAAACCTTTGTTGAAGTTGTGAGTAGCATCTCTTCTGCTGTTGTCAAAATTGCTCAGTTTGCCTGTATTTCATCTAACCTGTGCTCTGGAATTAAAGGTGGGGGTCCATTAGAAGCGCTCACCATCTATCGGGAACTAGGAGAGCCACCACTTGCCCTTTTGGAGCCCCGGGGCCTTACATCCACAATTGTGGGATGACATCACGATGTGGGAGGACTCTTGTGGAAGCCTGTGCTTGGGAGGAAGCCTCGAGGGCAGGCTGGGGAGTGCGGAGAACAGAAGTACCTGTCCTCTGGAGGCCCAGGTCTGCTAGCTCTGGGGCCCCCAGGATTGCTGCTAGCTCCCCATGACCCAGTGAAGAGTTGCATGTGGACAGAGTGAAAGCAGACATATTTCTCGTCCGACACTGGAGAGTGACTGCCCAAGTGGGCAGGGCGTTCATGTGTCTAGAATTTGTGGGTGCACAGCAAGACCTATAAACAACATCTGCGAGTGAAATTAAACATTTGCTGGTCTTAAACAAAAGTAAAAGAAAAAAGAAAAATTACCCATAGCCACCCAACTTCTTTTTTTTTCTTTTTATCAGCATTTCAAGTAGGCATGCAACTTAAAAAGCAGGCGTCAACTTGGAGATCGGGGGTGGGGCGGGTTGGGGGGCGGGATAGAGGGAGATACATAGGTAGATGTTCAGGCATAATCAATGTTTGGGGATCCCACTACATGCCACATCTCGTCCGGCTTTACAGTTACTGGTTATTCAGTTGGCATTTTCAGGGCGGTCTTCTTTTCCTCCAGTAATCACCAGTCCCCGATGATTGTAAGTGTGCAACCAAGTTCCTTATTTCCTCCACTTCTCGCACCCCCGCCCAGCCCACCTTGGCCCAGGTACCCTAATTGCTGTCCCCTATTTCCTCGGGATTAGTGTTGTCTCATAGTCTTAAAGATGACAGAAGTGGTTCCCAGATCTCCCGGGCCGTGACGCCTCTGGCATCATCTCCCAATAAACTGCTAATTGGTCGTGCCAGTAGGTTGCATCTCGCAGCCAGTGGTCTACTCGTGGTGTAGTTCTCCCTCCCCAGTGTTTGGCTACTTGCCGCTTAGCGAGTAAGTGGAGCATAGTCACCCAACTTCTTAAATGAATATACCGACCTGTATGCCTTGTTTGTTGCAGGGACGAGGTAAATTCCTCCAGACCCCTGGCTCGTCATCCGGTGACCATTGGTAAGTATATGGACTGCAAAAGAACTCAGGAGTTAGGTTGTGAAGGAGAGGGCGTGCTGGAATTCAGTGCCCTCTTCATTCTCATGTGGCTTTCATTCCTCTGCCTCTTTTATTATTACCGTAGAGGTTCCAGCACAAAGGACTCTGTAGTAAGAAACTGCTATAGGTTGACTGTTTTCCAAAATGACTTATTTCATAAATTATAATTATCCTCACAGTTTCTGCGTGTTTTGCATTTACCTTATTTGTTTCTTTAGATATTCCTTTCTCCTGTTAATGTCACAGAATATATTGTAACTTTCATGTTTCCTGCACAAGAGATTTTACTGTTCTTTGCCTGTTTACTCAAACTGCATATTTGCATTTGCACACATTGGGGCAGATTTACAAGCCCCTTGCGCCTCCTTGCGCCGCCATTGCGTCACTTTTTGTGATGCAACGGCGGCGCAAACAATGCAGCCAATTTACAACGTGACGCATCTAGAGAGATGCGTCACGTTGAAAAGCCCTGCGTCACATTATACCCGCGCCACATATAATGTATGCAGGCTAGGCGTTCCCACGCAAAAAGCCATGTAGAACTGAAGCAGTGAAATTTACAACATTTCACGGCGTCACTCTACGCCTTCACTGCGTCAAAATCCCTACACCTGCTCAGACCAGGCGTAAGGAATGGTGATCCAGCGCAAGGCCAATACCTGATCAGGGATCAATACTCAATAATATCACAGAACAATGGCCCATACACATACACCCAAATCCCTGATGCGCTGGGGTCAATTTATATATCTTCAATTCCTTTCTTTCTAAAATTCCTGTATGGCATCTTTAAAATACTTATCTAATTTATACATCAACTTTCCTTCTACTTGGTCCATGAACCAATTAGTTGAATAGTTGATGGTAATGATACTCTTTATCTAACTAATCATTCTATCAACTAAATAAACACAGACTCTCGTTGAAGTTGATACAGTTTTATCTCAAATTAAATGATAAGATGCTCAATGCATACGGTTACAAGTGCAAACAATGAACTCACAAAGGGAGAGAAAAACATCAGCAATTTCAAATAGAGACAAACTCATCAATCAATAATGACATTGTGCATAAAGGAGTGGATAGATGAAGAGACAAAAGTTTCAGAGACAAAATACATTTGCAGATAAATTTTACAAGAACGAGTCAGAATGATACAAACTCGACGGATCTGTAGAAAACCACCCCTCTGGCCTAAGTGATGGTGGGGGTCCCCTGAAATAGAATCAGGGGACAAAGATTTCAGGGACAGGATCAGGACAGGACTTGGCCACTGACTTGGCAGGCAACCCTGCCACCGTGATAACAACGAACTCTATGATAATAAATCCTATACTCACGAAGGAACTACGTACCATTCTTCTTTTGACTGTCAGGGACAGGATCAGGACAGGACAGGAACAGCTAGACCTCTCTGCAAACCGACGAACCGCGACGCATCTCCCCTCTCTCAGCCTCTCTGCCTAACATCTCTAAACACACCCCTAAAGGCACCCCAGTTATACCCTAAAACCTACATGTCCGCCCCACATCAATTGAAATATTTCACAAAACTAAGCAGATGATTGGAGGGTTTAGGAGTTGGTCTGTCACACCATCATGATTTCTTTCAGACTCTGAATATTTCATTGTTTTATGCCTATTCCCATGAACTCATAATTGTTCCGTTTACACGATTTAATTCATGTTACAATTGTACATAAATTTAAGCAATGTCCGTGGAAGGAGTCTTTCTGTCCCGCGGTCTATCACATCTCTTGGCAAACGATCATCACATTGGCCTTCAACCCTTGCATCACTTCTGCTGTGCTCAGCGTTTCAGCGTGCCTTTGTCAGATCAATTTCACTGATTTATCCAACCTCTCCTTTATTCGGCTAATTTAAGAAAAATGGCGTCTCAACCAGCTCACTATAGCAAATGGAAAATGAACATTCATTAATTTATATGATAATGTAGTTTTCACTGTTTACCACCCACCTTTTCACTATTCCCTGTTAACGTTTTTCCTAGCATAGCTTTACGCAAAAACAATATTATTTATAATTTCAAAGCAAGCTGCAACATGCAAACTATGAAATGCACATATAGCCTAGTCATGCATTGTTTCTCGTTTCTTTTAAAGCATAATGTAAATACGGTTTTAGTTCTTTCATGGGTTATCTGACGTTAGTGCATGCATGCGCAAAGCAGTTTTCCCTTGTGTTCGTGTAAGGTGCAAGTTAATTTTCTATTACTACTTACTGTTAGTACGCATGTTTCTTTTTGCGAAATCCTGCTCCATCAATCCCCCCTTTGATGGCTTTCTGGAGCCGTCATAAAAATACCTACCATACCGAGTGCCATCTTCACTTATCTAAAACTCTGTATTCTTCTCTCTTTTTATGGCACTTTCATCTATATCTTTCATCATAATATAGTATTCTTCCATCTCAATTTTCTCTCTTTTTCTCTTTCTCGCTCTTCGCCTATTCTCTGATTCTGTCATTTCTTTTTCCCCACTCTTACACTTACAACATTTGAATGTTGTTATTATTACTAAAGCTACTACAGCTACTGAAATAACTGGCATTATTACTTTTCCTAATAGCTATTTCCAAAAGTAGAAAACCATTTACCTACAGAGGAGAAACTCTTACCAAGTCTCTCCCAAACACCGTCAACCTCCAGTTGGGTCAAATCTTCATGTAATTTCGTAATATTCTTTATATATCCCTCAATTCCTTTACTTTTGTCAGGGATATAGGTACAGCAGTGTTGGATTTTCAACATCCCACAAACTCCACCCTCTTTTGCCATTAAGATATCAAGGGCAAGTTGATTTTGCAAAACCATTGATCTGATTGCAACCATTTCTGTGTCAATCATTAAGAAACCACCTGCAGTATCTGTCGATAAACGATCAACCACTGTGGATAACTTCCGAATTTTGTGCGAATTTAGAACGACTCCAACTGAGGGTATTAGTGCACCAAAAAATATCACCTACTATTTCTGAGAAACCTGCTCTCTTGTTACGTGTTAGTCCATGATTTATTTCCTTTAATCTGTTGCTGTTTCGGTCCATATGATAGACCTTTGGAAAGACAATTGCAAAATAACAACTACCATACCAATGTGAAGGCAACCTATAGTAAGCTTTCTTACCACACACATAAAGACTCCCGGAAACACGGGATCAGTTCCACCCTTCAATACCCAACCTCCAGTAATTTGAAAGGTATGCTCACATTCACTAGTACCAATGAAATAATTGTTATAGTTAGTTTTCATTCTAAGCAAACATAGTTTTCCCTTCTGATGCCAGTCCAGGGACATTGCAGTGTATGTTTCGCCTTTCTCACAATTTCCTTCCCTGAAAGCCCATGGTGGAACTTGTGACTTCTGTTCAGCAGCTTTTCTCTGGAAACTTTCCCTTCTACTTTCTACCATTTCTATAAATACTTTTTCTTCAACCTGCAAACTACATGTTAAATTGTTTTTATAAGCATATTCTACATCTAAAGCTTAGTCATATGGAAAAACTCTCCCATGTAATGTGCATTTTTACTACTCAGAACCTTATTTAGTTCCTTAATAACAGGTATTTCTGAAAACACTAAATCTATATTAGAATAGTGATATTCGAGCTTCCCCGTCACGTAAAACAAACTGGTTAAGACACTGCAAGACACATCATATGTTAAAGGGAGGTGATGGTACGTCACCCCCTCTGAGACAGACGAAGGTAATTGCATGCACACATAACATCACTCACATTCATTGTGTCAATATACTCATACAGCAATTTAGTAAACACATTTAACGAGAAATCACTAATTGATTTATCATGATGGAGAATACTTCCATCCATTTGTTCTATGTTAGGATCAGGTGCTCTTTTAGTAACATCAATCACTCTTTCACTTGTCACATCATTAGTATTATTTCCATTATTAGTTACCATTAGAATAGGTACAAGGACAGTAAGTAATATCCACATGAATGTTACTAACAAGACACTACATAAGCAAGCTTTAATACATCTACGTTTTAGACTAGATTTTGGATGTCCAGTCACCTTTTCTTTAGCCATTTTGTATTCTACCAAAAATATATAAAAAGTTATCTAAATCTACAAACACTAAACTTTTACTAAAAATTAAAAATCTAGGAAAAATAGCGTAATCCTACATTTCAGACTTTCTTCTTTACCCCTTTCTTTTATCTTTCTTTTATTTATCTTTTCTTTAGGTCTTCAGAATTCTTTGCTTCTTCTCCCAACTGACAATGCTGCACCTTAGTTTTTGTCACAGTTCTTTTAAGGTGGTCTCAATTTGCTTTCATCAACATGTTCAGTGTCTGATTTGTCTTTTTCTTCCCTTGGATCTGAGCTTTCAATTTCTTCCAAGATTACGTAGGTCCATTCTGGTGCTGTATATTTCCTACTTGGAATTCTTACTCTTCTTGTTTTTCATACTAATTCTTCTCCTGACTCTTCTTGTTCTGTCTGACTTGAGACCTCATTACTTTGCTCTGGTCTTTTCTTTGACTTTCTTCTCACAAGAGTGTATTTCAGTCTTTTCACTCCACCTGGCCAATTATCACCTTTCTTGGTTTCTTGGTTTGAACTACTTTTTCACCTTCTGTATCTGGTTCACAGGTTCTCTTATTTGGCCTTCCTTCTATCTGTCTTTCTTTCTGTTTTTCAGCAACTTCTGTTTCTTCTGTTTCGACAGTAATTTCACTGACCCCTTGCTCGACAGTGAACTCACTTCCTTCTGGTTCAGTAGTGAACTCACTTTCTTCTGGTTCAGTAGTGAACTCACTTTCTCCTGGTTCAACAGCAGTTTCACCTTCCTCTGGTTCAACAGCAGTCTCACGAGACCCAGTAGCTGGTGCCCACTTTACTTGACTTGTGCTCGGCTGTTCGTCATCAGTTTGTTCTTCAGAATCTGTTATTCTAGATTCTTCAGCTTCACACACTTCAACCTCTGGTCTTTGACTTCTGTTTACCCGTTGCCGCTCTTTTTGTCTTTCAAGTGGACTTGGGACTCGCCTGGTGTGGCTTGCATGAATCCAATTTGGCAGACCACCACACTTCACTGCCGTAGTCGTCACCAGAATTATTTGGTAAGGACTGCTCCACCTGGGTTCTAAACACGATTTCCTCACATGTTTCTTGATGAGAACCCACTCACCAGGACTCAGATCATGAGCTTGATTCGGCTGTGTTGTTGTGGCATCTTCTCCAACCTGGCGAGACACAGAACGCACCAGATCAGCCAATCCTCTGCAATAATCAAGCACTAGATCATCAGATATATTCATCAGTTTGTTCACTGGTATGTATGCTTGTCTCATTGCTCTTCCCATTAGGATTTCATGTGGACTCAAACCCGTCGTTTGTGTCAGGAATGCTTCTAAGACTCATCAGTACAAGGGGTAAAGCGTCAGGCCATTTCAGTGTTGTGGATGCACACACCTTTCCTAACCTAGATTTTATTGTGCCGTTTAACTGCTCAACCACTCCAGATGCTTCGGGTCGATAGGCACAATGCAGCTTCTGTTCAATTTGTAATGCTGCACAAATCATCCGAATTATCTCATTATTAAAATGTGTTCCTCTATCTGTTTCTAAAGTGACTGGAAATCCATACCTAGGAATCAGTTCTCTTAGAAGTAATTTGGTGACAGTTAAGCTGTCATTCCTTCTTGTCAGATAGGCTTCCACCCAACGAGAGAACAAACAGACAAAAACCAACACATATTTCAGCCCATTACATGGGGGCAGCTCAATGAAGTCCAATTGGAGGCGGGTAAATGGTCCTCCTGCTCTTCCAATTCGTCCCCAACTAACAACTGTCTTTCTGCCTGGATTTTGCTTCTGACAAGTGATGCACCTCTGGCAAAGGCTCTCTGCAATGACCCTGAACCTTGGGTTATACCATGACTGCTTGAAGAGTCTGATCATTGCATCTCTTCCAACATGTGCAATTCCATGATATACCCTGGCCATATGGGAGAGTAAAGAATCTGGCAAGACTGGTCTTTTGTCAAAATAGACCCACACTTCGTCTTCTGCTCACTTTCTACAACCTGTATTTCTCCAAATTTCCTTTTCCTCATCATTTGTCTCTTCCTGCATCTGCCTCACTTCGTCCCAAGTTTCATATGTGGTTGTAAACATAAGATGGCATTCGGTATTCCCCCTTTCAATTGCTCTGTTTAAGGCCATTAAATTTCGTGCACAGAATCGTGCTATTTGGTCAGCGTATCTGTTGCCCTTTGTCACATAATCATCTCCTGATTTAAGTGCGGCACATTTGACCACTGCAATTCTTTTGGGCAATTGCAAAGCATCCAATAATTCTTTTACAGTTTTGCTGTTACGGATACGGGAACCTGAAGAAGTCAGAAATCCCCTTTGCATCCATAGCTGTCCAAAATCATAGACAACCCCAAACATATATTGGCTATTCGTGAATATGGTCACCCTCAGACTTTTGGCAATTTTGCACGCTCTAATTAGAGCTATCAATTCAGCAATTTGAGCAGAGTTTACCCCTTTTAGACAGGATGCTTCTAGAACTCCCGCTATGGTGCAAACAGCATAGGCAGTGCATAATTCGCCTTTCTCATTTCTTAAGCGTGACCCATCCACAAATATATCACAGTCTGGTTCTTCCAAAAGAACATCCTCTATATCAAACCTAGGTTTGGTGCACAATTCTGTCACATCCAAACCATCATGATCCGCTTCCTCTCTCACTTCCTCACAACGAGAATTTGGCAATAGAGTTGCCGGGTTCCTAGTTGTGCACCTCACCACAGTCACATTTTCAGCACCCAGAATCACTCTCTCGTACTTAGTCAGCCGACTAGAGGTTAGGTATTGAGTCTGGGTTCGAGTTAAAAGGATCTCAACAGAATGTGGCACATACACTTTGACTGGATATCCCATCACAATCGCCTCACTTTGTTCCATACTCACACAAGTGGCAGCTACTGCTTTCAAACAGCCTGGTAACGCTGCAGCCACTAAATCCAAAGTAGCAGAAAAATATACTACTGGACGTTGTGCCATTCCATGCTTCTGAGTTAGGACTGAAAGTGCGCATCCATCTCTTTCGCAACAGTACAATGCAAAATCCTTTGCATAATCTGGCATTCCCAATGCAGGTGCTCGTCAAAGACTGTTTCTCAATTTCGTAAAGCTTCCATACTTTCATCATCCAGCACAATCGGATCTTTCACATCTTTTCGTGTCAACCTCTGTAGAGGTTTTGCAATCAGTGAGAAACCACAGATCCACTGCCTACAGTATCCAACCCTTCCCAAAAACATTCGCACTTCTTTCTGAGTGGTAGGTGGGCTCATCTGTTTAATCACACTAATTCTTTCTGGTGTTACTTTTCTGAATCCCTTTTCTATTTTGTGTCCTAGGTACTGGGCCTCTTGTTTACAAAATTGTAATTTTGCTGGTGACACTTTGTGTCCTCCTTCTGCCAAATGGTTCAGTAAGGCAATGGTATCTGTCACACATGCCTCTCGGGTCTTTGATGCCAAAAGTAGGTCATCAATGTACTGAACCAAGACTGAATTTCCTGGCATGATTAAAGTCTCCAGACATTTTTTCAGAATCTGGTTAAAGATTGAAGGACTCTCAGTATACCCTTGAGGAACTCGGCACCATGCCAAGACACGGTCTCCGAACCGGAAGGCAAAAAGATATTGGCTCTCCGGATGCAATGGAATCGAGAAAAATGCTTGGCACAGATCAATCACTGTGTACCATTCTGAATCGCATGGAATTTGGTAAAGGATTACTGCTGGATTTGGTACTACGGGACAGCAAGGTACCACAATCTTATTAATCTTTCTTAAATCCTGTACTACTCTATATTTTCCGCTTGGCTTTTAATTCCTATAATGAGCGAATTACAAGGACTACTCATTATTTCTCTCAAAATTCCCTGTTTAATCATTTGATCAATCACAGGAGTGACTCCCGCAATTACTTCTGGACTCATTTTGTACTGAGGAGTGTTTGGATACACAGCATCCTCTTTCACCGTAACCTGAATCGGGTCTACATTTGTCATTAGGCCGATTTCTTTTCCTGTAAAATCCCATACATCCGACCTCACTGTACTTCTTAATTCTTCAGGCAAACTCTCTTCTGTGAGAAGTGAAAACAACTCATCCACTTCAGTCCCTTGCTTCGCTAACATCATTTTGAATTCAACATCCTCATCAGGTGTCTGAAACGCAATACCATCTGGCGTACAGTAGATGGTACAGTTCATCTTGCATAACAAATCTCTACCTAAGAGATTTACTGGACTCGAGTCACATACCACAAACCGATGCATGAATCTGAAGTTTCCAATATGAACTGCTATTGGATTTGTGACTGGGGTTCTAATATGCTTATTTGAGACTCCTACAACTTGGATAGTTTCTCCTGAGAGGGGTAGGTTTGGAATTTCTGCTGCTCTCACAGTAGAACGGGTAGCACCAGTGCCCACCAAGAATGTAATATCATTACCTTCCACCTTTCCTTCGACAAATGGACCTGACTGATCTATCGCCAAAGATGCGCCAAGTACGCACTCTTCCTCCCCCTCAGGCACCGTCATTGAGATGAGTCTGAATCATTCTCATTGCACTGCAACCAATATTGCGGAACCATTTGCATACTTGATTCTTACGATCTGGTCACCTCCGTGAAATCCAGTGTTCACACCATACCTCTGCACCTGAGCATTCACATTATTTGGCATAGGAGCTTGTGGCACCTGTAACTGTGGGGTAACTACCTGCTGCTGCTGTTGCTGGTTCACAACCACCTCATTCTGCATCTGTGGATTTAAATTTTGATTTACCCCATTATTCTTTTGAGCAGATCTACACTCATTCTTCCAATGTCCAATCTTTCCGCACTCATGACAAGGAAATTTCTTCCTAGCCTCTTCTTTACTCATTTTACCTCTACCCTTTCCTCCATTGGGTCACCTGACCATTTTGATTCAGACCATTCATCTGATAACCTGTCTGGGATTTATTATTTACTTCTTGTTGCTCTGCTACCTTCACTTGTGCCCACATCATTTTCTCCTTTAGTTTCTTGTGTCTTGATTCAATGTCATCACTACAATACTTCGCACACCTCAACATTTCATCAATTGTTTTACTCTGCCAACAAATCAAATGTTGCTGAATCATATTACTAATCTCCGGTTTCAACCCAAACACAAAACGGTACACAAAATGTCTCATATCTTTGTCGCCAATATTCTCAAATCCGCTATACTGTTTAAATACTTGCAACAACCTTTCATAGCAGGCATGCACTGCCTCTTTCGGTTCTTGGGTCGTTCTGTCTATCTTAACCCAATCTGTTTCTTTAGGGGAAATTTTTCCTTTTAACAAAGTGATTACTTGATTATATTTTTTCATCATCTCTTCGGATGGTGCACCTGTTTTAGGGTCTCTAGGGCATTCTTCTTTTGGCCAATCGACAGTGATCTTACATTCTGTCCACAAATCTGCCGGAACAACAATCTCAAACAACCCATCTAAATCCTTTAACAGAACCTTCGAGACCTTCACGAATCTTTCTACCTGTTTGTACCATTCAACTGGTTTCTCTCTTAATCTGGGGAAATCATTCATAAAAGATAATATAGCCTGTGTTGACCAAGGAACATGAACATATCCTCCACCTGGTACTTCTCTCATTGGACACGCCCTTTCAACCTGTTCTGTTTCCTTTAACGGGAACATGGACACTCCTTTACTAGCTGCTTCTTCCTTCTTTTCATCCATCTGTTTTTCCATCGATCTACATCTCCCCATTTCTTCAAAATATTCATCATCTCTTTCATCTGTAACCTTTTTCAAGATGCATTCAAACTCTCCAGATCCTTTTCAGTAAATGCCAATCTGTACGATTTCTGCAGCACCTTTGACTTCTCTATGTCTATTCCATACTCACTAGCAGCTTCGGATATTGTCTCATAAAGATTCCTTGCTCTCCAAGTAATGCTTTTACACAAAAACAATAATTCATCATCTCGGTAAGTCCCTAATCTGTCTGGACTTATTGTACCAATAATCATCTCTTCCAAATCTACTTTCAATTGACTCACATTTATACTCTGCGGTTGAGGTTCTTTCTTTTTCATTCCCTTTATCCAATCATTCAATTCTTCTGATGAAGGACCTGCTGAACTCCCCGTCATTGGAGTGACATTTGTCCCTATTCTCCTTGGATTTATTTGTATACCTCTTCTAGGGGTTTCCATTATCATCTCACAAACCGGAAGATCTAACAATGTAATATTTGTGTCAGCCTGTCTATTCTCATTGATTACAGTCTCCATTGCACTCCTGACATTACTCCTTGGAACTGCCAATGTATGTACTTTAGGAATATTCTGGTTTTCTCCAAACAAAGGAACTACAAGACCTATTGTAACCGGTACCGCAATGCTTCTGCATTTAGACTCAACTGATTTATTTTCTGAATCTGCTCTACATTTGCCTTATTTAGCATATCAAATTCTTTTTCTCGCAATATCGTAGCCATGTCCGCAATCTGTGGGATTAATGGATTTCCCATAAAGGGTGCATTCAGAGTCACCTCAACTGAATTTTCTTGATATGGCGGTGGTCTTTTGGTCATAATATCCTCTAATAACTCATCATCTGAATCGTTTACACCATCTCTTACACTTGAAGTTTCTATGTTTTTCTTTTTCTCTTTACATTTACCTCCTGTCTGTTCGTCAGCAACTAAAACTGGGTACAAACCCTCAGTTACCACAGCTCTCCTCCATCGTTTCATTGTGTCCTCTCTTCTCTCAAAAGGATACCTAGTCATTACATTTATGTGTCTCCTACCTCCTCGATATTTCTCTCTTTCCATTGCTTCTACTTCCCATTCCTCTAACGCTTCATACTGGGTAGTTCTGGGATTTGGCTCTAATGAATTCATTCTATTTCTTAAATTCTGCAAAATCCTCATATTAAACGAACCATGCTGTATAAAAGCTAAAACACCATCATCCTTTGTATATTACACCCAATCCTCCAACCATGTACAAGTATGGTATCCTCGCTCCAACATCATATAGGAAGCAGGTGTTCCTGGAGGGGGAATAAGAATTCCCTCTCTAGTCACTATTTGTTTATCCTTCTTAAAGAAATTCTTTATTTTCTTTAACAACTTTATTTTTCTGACTCTTTACACAAATGTATCACAACAAAACACAAAAAACCTTTCCGGAACTCTTATTCTATTTGATGCTTCTCGTCCAATACCAGTGCGGCTCACACCAACTAGCCAATCACAGCTCTCTACGTATCTGCTATCTCGACTAATGTCAGCGCGGCTCACACCGACTAACCAATCACAGCTCAGTACCCGTACGCTGCCTAACCAATGCCAGCGCTGCTTTTTCTGACGTCAGTATTACTCCTTCTACTGACCCTCCCTTTACAAAATAATACGGCAATATTTTTCTAAGTACTCTTAATCAAGAATTTGATTAGTAATAACACAAAACAATGCTACCTTGTCTGTTCCACTAAGAAAAGAGATAGTTTTCACTTTTACGAGAGTTTTTCTTCACTACGAGTCCTAATAACGTCCAGTGCTATTTTACTCTTCAAACAAGCTCCGGGTGGACCTATTACTCCTCTAGGGATAAGGCCAAAGTTTCACAAGAGGACTTTTTGGTGTGAAAAGAGGTCTTGGTACTCCCCTGGGGATAAGGTTAGAGTTTCGGAAGTGGACCCTTCGCTATTTCAGACACTCTACTCACATACGAAATTTCCCTAATATAACACCTTCAGCCCTCTGTAGCTTCGGTATTATTACAACAGACAAAGTACTTCTGCAGTGTGATTTCTTTACCACACTCTTCTTCTGCCTATTTCAGGCTAATTCCATTCCCGGGAGTCCTCAGGTATCTCCGTACCTGTACTTCTAGACAACATAGAACAGGACACTAACTTTTTATGTTAAGAGCATATAATTAATAATCAATAATCATTACCAAACTAATCAATAATTAAACCGTCCTCTGCTACCAAGAAACTGATCCAGCGTGAGGCCAATACCTGATCAGGGATCAATACTCAATATTATCACAGAACAATGTCCCATACACCCAAATCCCTGATGCGCTGGGGTCAATTTATATATCTTCAATTCCTTTCTTTCTAAAATTCATGTATGGCATCTTTAAAATACTTATCTAATTTATACATCAACTTTCCTTCTACTTGGTCGATGAACCAATTAGTTGAATAGTTGATGGTAATGATACTCTTTATCTAACTAATCATTCGATCAACTAAATAAACACAGACTCTCGTTGAAGTTGATAACGTTTTTTCTCAAATTAAATGATAAGATGCTCAATGCATACGGTTACAAGTGCAAACAATGAACTCACAAAGGAGAGAAAAACATCAGCAATTTCAAATAGAGACAAACTCATTAATCAATAATGACATTGTGCATAAAGGAGTGGATAGATGAAGAGGCAAAAGTTTCAGAGACAAAATACATTTGCAGATACATTTTACAAGAACGAGTCAGAATAATACAAACCCGACGGATCTGTAGAAAACCACCCCTCTGGCCTAAGTGATGGTGAGGGTCCCTTGAAATAGAATCAGGGGACAAAGATTTCAGGGACAGGATCAGGACAGGACAGGAACAGCAAGGCCTCTCTGCAAACCGACGAACCGCGACACATCTCCCCTCTCTCAGCCTCTCCGCCTGTCTCTAACCACACCCCTAAACGCACCCCAGTTATACCCTAAAACCTACATGTCCGCCCCACATCAACTGAAACATTTCACAAAACTAAGCAGATGATTGGAGGGTTTAGGAGGTGGTCTGTCACACCATCATGATTTCATTCGGACTCTGAATATTTCATTGTTTTATGCCTATTCCCATGAACTCATAATTGTTCAGTTTACACGATTTAATTCATGTTACAATTGTACATAAATTTAAGCAATGTCCGCGGAAGGAGTCTTTCTGTCCCACGGTCTGTCACATCTCTTGGCAAACAATCATCACATTGGCCTTCAACCCTTGCATCTCTTCTGCTGTGCTCAGCGTTTCAGCATGCCTTTGTCAGATCAATTTCACTCTTTATCCAACCCCTCCTTTATTCGGCTAATTTAAGAAAAATGGCGTCTCATCCAGCTCACTATAGCAAATGGAAAATGAACATTCATTAATTATATGATAATGTAGTTTTCACTGTTTACCACCCACCTTTGCACTATTTCCTGTTAACGTTTTTCCTAGCATAGCTTTACGCAAAAACAATATTATTTATAATTTCAAAGCAAGCTGCAACATGCAAACTACGAAATGCACATGTAGCCTAGTCATGCATTGTTTCTCCTTTCTTTTAAAGCATAATGTAAATACGGTTTTAGTTCTTTCATGCGTTATCTCACGTTAGTGCATGCATGCGCAAAGCAGATTTCCCTTGTGTTCATGTAAGGTGCACGTTAATTTTCTATTACTACTTACTGTTAGTACGTATTATAGGGTAATCATTCGAGCAGGTTTCTTTTTGCGAAATCCTGCTCCATCAATGGCGCAGGGCTTTTTGTATGGGACTCACCTATCTGTTGCGGCAAATTGCTGGAGTTGCATTTGCAGCGATGCGCCACTTTTGTGCCAACAGATGCGTCAGTATTTCTGACGCATCTGTTAATCCTTGCGCCATGGAGCACTGCATTGTAAATACAGCACATCCATGGTGGAGCAAGGACATTTGGCGCTGGCGCAAGGAAACTGACACATCTATGCAGATGCGTCAGTTCCTTGTAAATCTGCCCCATTGTCTTGTGTTCCTTTGGAAATCTTCAATTCGAAACATCATACTTTGAGCGTATGCAAAAATCTTTTTCTTCACAATTTACTTTATTCACAATTAGCTGTTTTCTTGATTTTTCTGAAAGCTGTCAAAATCTTTTCTCACTTGTTGGTTTTTGAATTCTAAGGGCTGTCTCTGAACACTGACGTTATCTTTCAAACTGTGACATGCGCACAACAACAGTAACCTTTCTTTCGTCTTTCATTTCAGACTTCCATAGACAGATCGTGATCCAAGGTTTGGAAGGGCCTCGAGTGACTCTGAAGGCAGTTCTAGCTCTCCATCAAGGATTCTGGACAATGACTCTTCACGAGGTAAGTTGTCTCCAAGGATGCTCGGAGCCAAGCATTGTATCTGAATTAGGTAGCAGTTTATATTAGCCTGGCCCAACTGCACCCACATGTAGTAGTCATGCTGTAATATCATGGGGTATTTTTCTCTCCTTACAACAGTCTCACAAAGTCTGAGTCCAAGCGTTTTAATCAATGGGGGAAACAGACACAAAAACTACCATTCACCTTTAGAAAAAGGAAAATAACTTTAACACACACAGCTAAGAACTAGAAGTTTGCAGGTGAAATAAAACATTGGAACCCCTTGTACAAGGGTCTTGCAGATCATGTACCCTAAAGAAATATTACAACAGGCAACCCCCTAAATCAAGTGTGTTCCGATTATCTGCAAGGTATCATGTGACAGTTTGTGCAGCAGTAGTACCCCTATACCCCTATATTTGCCTACTACAGCAATCATATATGGTTTTTAACTATTAAAGGCATGCCTATTGACTTTGTCAGTGATATTCACGATTGAAACCATAGGCCTACAGCCTTTAGAAATACATGTGACATTCATAAAAACATATTAACCTATTGGTTTTACAACTGCATCAACAACTTTGGCCGTTCATGCTAAATAAGCCCATTGGCTTTGACATAGGTTTTCACATTACAAAATGTAGTAGTTTCAGTTTGTACAGGGACAAAAACATTTGTTTACAAAGATTGCCCAGAAAATACTCCTGAACTCCCAACACAAGGGGCAGCTACCTCAGGGCTGCATTGCAGCCTCACAGCTCTTCAGAACTGATGCATCGCCCCAACTGTGCGCTGCATCCCCGACTTTGGACTCCGCATCACAAGCCCTAATTGATGGGATCCCCGACATCGACGCAACAGGACCTTGCCACATTTCGGAATCAACACATCACCTCAGCTTTGCAACGCTTCGGTTCGACGCAATGCTCTGCAAGCTAGGATTTAAGGCACTCTGTTCAGCGGCCTAACTGGGTCCCTGTAGCCGGCCCATGCTCAATCACGGTCAGCCTATACTTGTGACTTTGTCCCAGTCTGGCGCAACCACATAGCCACAGTTGGAGCTTTTTGGCGCTATTTTTGCAAAAACTTTAAACTGCAATATCTTTGGTTCTACTAATTGGGTGTTTGTTGTTTTGGTCTTGCTGTATTTATTAAATTTTGCTCTTTTTTTCTAACCTTATGTGGGATGTTTTTGTCTGTTGTTTTAACAGTTTTACTGTTTGAAGTATTGCACAAATACTTTACACATTGCCTCTAAGTTAAAACTGACTCCTCTGTGCCAAGCTACCAGGGGGGTGAGCACAGCTTAATTTGGGGTTTGCTGGTGTCTTAGGCGGACAAGTATAGTGGTTGCTGCTTGACCAGGGCTCACCCCCCCCTGTTAACCAGTAACCCAATTTCTCCCAGCAATGTGTTTAAGTAATAGTTTACAAGTTCAATGTAGTTTCTGCAACTTCAGTTTTTATTACTATCATTCCTTCAGGAGAGGAACTTCATGTAACAAATAGAGTCCAAAACTCAAAGGATCCACTGCCAATCCTCAAATCTAGAGGTGGTCACAGTAACAATAAACAACTCGAAAACAAAATGAAATTAAGCCAGCATTCACAGAGCCATGTTAGATATTCGCAATAAATGCAATTTATTTACAAGAATAAATACGCAATTTAAATGCGGCAACGCAGTTGCTCTTTCATCACCACATAGTTCTGATACTTAGAAGAAAGGTGCTCAGGTGTGTGAAAAGGAAGATGGAGTGTTGTTGGTCAATGTGAAACCGTGAGGAGGGTGGACAAGGAAAAGAGGTGTGACATGTTTCCATCACATTTTCGAGATACAATTCCAGCCTAACATAGGTCAGTTGTTCCTATATATCACATAGCCTTCCAACGACACTGTTGTTAATTCACAGTTATCTGGGCTTGTGCGCTAGTTGTAGTCTACGATTCGACCCCTGAGTGAACAGCTAGGTGATTCCAGCCTTAGGGTGGGGTCTTCTTCAGGACAGTGAGGATAGAGAGCACCTAATAGTGCATCCAGCGAAACTCAATTAGGCTAGGCAGTAAACTGAAAGTTGGGCTCATCTTGCTCTGTACAAGAGGGGGGTACGGCCTTCCGTGCGCATACACAGTGGACAGTATCAAACTGTTGGTCAAAAGATCCTAATCAGTTTCCAGTTAATGATCTCAGGGTAGTGCTGTTCAACGAGCTGAACAGTACTACCCTGAGATCATTAACTGGAAACTGATTACGATCTTTTGACCAACAGTTTGATACTGTCCACTCTGTACGTGCACGGAAGGCCGTACCCCCTCTTGTACAGAGCTCGGATGAGCCCAACTTTCAGTTTACTACCCAGCCTAATTGAGTTTCGCTGGATGCACTATTAGGTGCTCTCTATCCTCACTGTCCTGAAGAAGACCCCACCCTAAGGCTGGAATCACCTAGCTGTTCACTCAGGGGTCGAAACGTAGGCTACAACTAGCGCACAAGCCCAGATAACTGTGAATTAAAAACAGTGTCGTTGGAAGGCTATGTGATATATAGGAACAACTGACCTATGTTAGGCTGGAATTGTATCTCGAAAATGTGATGGATACATGTCACACCTCTTTTCCTTGTCCACCCTCCTCACGGTTTTACATTGACCAACAACACTCCATCTTCCTTTTCTCACACCTGAGCACCTTTCTTCAAGTATCAGAACTATGTGGTGATGAAAGAGCAACTGCGTTGCCGCATTTAAATTGCGTATTTACTTTTGTAAATAAATTGCATTTATTGCGAATATCTAACATGGCTCTGTGAATGCTGGCTTAATTTCATTTTGTTTTCGAAGTTGTTTATTGTTACTGTGACCACCTCTATATTGTATCGTAATACTGACCCGGGTCTGGAAGCATTTCGGGTATCCCCATTGATATAAATAATCCTCAAATCTAAGTCTTCTTTATTAGATATTAAAATCTTTAAAAAAGGAAATGCCAGTGCAGCCAACACATTTCGTCCTAAACAAGGACTTCATCAGGGCTCTTCACAGTCAAAATTACTACTGTTGCAATGTTAACCCCAGGAGCTTCGGGGCTTCCATTGCTAATTGCTCACACTGGTCTTTTAGGCATTTATTTCAGCACTTTGCTTGCAAGGGGATATCACAATCAATCAATCAAAAAATACTTTATTCAGTCATTACGACCATAAAAGTTCAAGTGCAAACAATACAGAAAAATCACTTTTTGCCAGTGTAACAATAATAAAAAGTTAGACAAGATGGATATCATATTAAAAACAACATCTTGATGTGGGTGTTTAAAACAATAAATTTAGGCAAAAAAACTAAAAGTAAACGTATTAGATATTGATAGGTCAAAAACCCACAGAGGGTTACGAGGAAAGTGCAAATGCGAAAATAGTGCAAGATTACAGTATAGCGGGTAGAACAGTAGTTCATTCATAGTTTGGCTGCAGACAAACCAACAGATTATGCCAACTAACTAAACGACTAAAAGCAATTAAAACAAGTTAAAAATAGTCACTGATAGTTCTCTGGAGCCTGCTTTATCTCTCCTTTAGTACATGATGCCTGATATCACATTCTTGCCCGATGTTAATGCGTGTAGCAACTTACTTTGCCATTTTTGAAAAATGGCTTCCTTGTATATTGTGGCCTTCTCTCCATTTGTGAACACAAACAAAGTATATTGCTACATGCACTAACATCAGAAATGCTTTCAACTAGGAAGACACCAGATAAAGTCCATGTGTAGGGCGAAATGCTAATTGAGCTTCTCCTCTTATACGATTTTGTATTACAGAAGGGGCCGCTCAAACATTTGTGGCCTCTTCCGTAATACTGAAGTGTACCGGGGGTGCAGAAAGCGGGTGCATATGCCCATTGTGCCCCTGTTGCTCCTCATTGTACTTTCTGTGGATTAGCACTACAACCATTGAAGGGAATCTCTTGCTTCTGGGATGACTGCATATAAAGGATGACCCAGGAAACTTCTGAAAAAACATACAACCCCTGTACTGTTACCCAACATTGCACTACGGAAAGGTCTATCTTTTGAAATAGATCCCTTCTGGATAGAATGTGGTGTCTCTTATTATTAGTCTCTCTCTCTCTCTTCTCTGTCTTATTCCTTTATTCACACAAATCATGGGCATTATGTACGGTTTTACTAGAAAATCTTGGCCCACGATTTGAAAAACTCTTATAGTGATATAAATGCCAATAGCTTCTACTCAATTATTATATACCAATTCTTACAAAAGTGTCAGAACCAAAACGCTTCTTAATTAGCATAACAGATTCTTTAAAAAGTGTTAAAAACCAATAAACCTCTACTCATTAACTATAAACATATGTTGATACAAGAGTGAAAGAGACAATACATTTTGCCCATGAACTATAAAAACTATTCTAGTGTGAGACCCATTAAAAACACAACACAAAATAACCCAAACTAATATAGAAAGTAGAGTAAATTTTAATAAATAAAATGATACCAGAATGACACAAATCCAATCAGTAGAACCAGAGACACAGATTTTTATGGTTTTAGTGAAAATAGCACCAACAAGCAGAAAGAGCCACTCCCGGTTATCTGGTCGTGCTAGATGGGGGAAAGTCACAAGTTTAGGACTACCGCAATGGAGCAAAGGTTGGATACAGGTACCAAGTTAGTCCCGTTGAAGAGTTGCCTTTTCAAGTTCAGCACAAAGAGTTCAGTTCGCATTGGGGAAGACCTGGAAGAGGAAGCTTCCGGCACAAAGAGTAGGTTGGCCTTCACAGACAGTTGCTGCTGTAGTGCGAAGAGCCAGTCATTGCTGGAGCTTCAAGTTGCTGGATTATCGTTGAAAGTTGCTGTCAGCGCTAACTGCAGGTCTCGCATTGCAGGTCATTGGAGACGATCACGGTTGATGTGTACAGAGGTCTTGCTGGAGCTTTGCATTATGGGTTGTTTTGGACAGTCAATTTTCGGCAGGAAGAGGTTGCTTTGTGATCACATGGAGCCCAAACTTAAGGTTTGTTACCTTTTTCTTGAGGAGGAGCTCTCTCTGATGCCAACCAAGGGTCAAGGACTTGGAAGGTAACTCTTGGGGATCTGTACTCACTCCAGAAAAGGTCAGTAGCAGGGCTCAGGCAGGTCCAGTCAGGAACAGTTGCTGCTGGTCAGCTTGGCACTTTTAGGAAGGCCACTGTGTGCTTGTTGTATCCCTGTAGATCACACATGAGGTAAGTGAACTGACACTTGGGGCTCACTCTGTGTAGTCTGGGATCAAGGCTAACAGGTCTAATTTTCCTTATTCAGACAGCAAGGCAGTCCTTCTGGAAGCAGGGCAGCCCTTCTTCTGAATCTTCCACATGTCCAGGAGTGTTCTGAAGGTCCTATTTTTATACCTGGTGCCAGCCTTTGTGTAGGAGAACTCTCTGACCTATGCCTAAAGCTGGTTCTGGTCAGTTTTTCCCCTTCCCCTGGCTTCAAATTGTCCAGGGTGATGAAAGGCAGAGCAGGCCTGCTGTCAGGTTCCTTTTTGTGGGCTGCAGTCAGGGCCCGTTGAAATGTAACCAGGGCAGGGGACAGCTCCTCCCTTGCCATCCTGTCCGGAAGACGCTCTTCCCTCACACCTAGGTTTCATTTGTCTCATTGTCTGGAAGCAATCCACGAACCCCAACAGCAGAGCCATTACTGGCAGAAAGGCACAGTTGTTTAAACAAGAAAATGACAACTTTCTAAAAGTAGCATTTTTAAAATTGTCACTTAAAATCCGACTTCACCATTAAATAGGATTGTAAATTGGAATTCAATTGAGTGTAAACACCATATATCTATCTGCTTCCAATCTGAAGTTAGCACTTAATGAATGTAATAAGTTTCCCAGTGATAGTCTATGGGAGAGATAGGACTTACAGCAGTAAAAAACGACTGCAGGAGTTTGCCACTGCCAGGACATGTAAAAGTCAACCGCACCTGTCCTACTTTTAAAGTACAATGCACCCTGCCCTAAGGGTGGTTAGGGCCTACCTTAGGGGTGACTTTTACGTTTTCAAAAGGAAGGTTTATGCTGAGCAAAATATTTATTTTGAAAATCAAAAGAAACACAAGGTTCATTTTGCCAGGTAGAAATAGCCATTTAAGCTAAACTACAACCTGCAGTGGCAGGCCTGAGACTTGTTTTAAAGGCTAATGTAGTGGGTTTGCACTAGTGCTGTAGCCTACTACTCACATTTAATTTACAGGTCCCGGGTACCTGTTGTACTAATAGGAACTTACAAGTAAATTAAATGTTTCAATGAAGTGTAGTCCAATTTTGCCATGTTTTAAGACGTGAGTACTTTAGTACTGGATTGCAGGGGTAAAGTGCCCCGAGTCCTAATGCTAACAAAAATGAGTTCAGCAAAAATCAGGGAGTGAAGGCAAAAATGTTGGGGAATAACAACCCAATAATTTCTGATCTAATATGTGCACTCAAGATCACTGACATGCCACACATTGAAAAATAAATGAAAATTGTTTTATAAGCGTACATTTTATAAATATGTACATGCAAAATATTGTAGTACATTATGCATGTATACCGAATGTATTCAAAAAGCATACTAAAATATTGTATACCTTTCAAAGAAGCATTATAAAAATACATAAATAATGTAAATAATCTGCAGTTTTGCTGACTTTCACTGTCATCGGGACTGGTCAAATTTTCTTTAAAGGAACAAGGGTCCCTCATATAAAGTGTATCGATATTTAGAATGTAAATAGGAACACAACGAAGCCTATATGTTGTCCAATGGACTATTCAAGATTGTTTTATTCAGCACAGATATCCCATAATAATGTGGGAGCAAAATAAAAACTGAGCAAAAAGACAGTCAATTTTGACTTCAATATTCAGGCATATAGGTGTGACAGGATAAACTCAATAGTTGCATCCATAAATCCAAAAGTACCTAAGCTCATGTGTATAATGGCATTTTACAATCGAGTCTAGGTACATCAGTCAACGACATTTCAATCCATTTTCAAGTCATAGGACTATGATCCCGGCATAGAATAGTATGCCTGAGGAACAATTACAATTTTTGAAACACATATGAACTGGGAGTAATGGGAGCCGAGGCTGGGACAACAAGAGGCGCAAAGCCAAGGACAAGAGAGTGTGTGGGCGGGAGCTGGGATCACAAAGATTCCAATGAGTTAAAGGATTCTGCATCCAGCACGGGATAGCATGTCTGGGTGGCCAAGCGTTATTCAAGGGGGCTGAATAGTCTGTGTCTATTTCATTAGAAAGGGAGGCCAGTGTACAGGGCTCGATCCACATTTAAAACCAGCAGTGTGGAAATCTACTTAATTATCAGGAAAAACATGCAAAATTACAGGAAGGGGATCTCTGTGTTATTTGAACAAAGAATATATGGTTGTTTTAAAGGGTGTTGCAAGACATGAATTCATATGTATTTATGTTTTGAAATCAAATTATATCAGTCAATTAACAGAAAATAGATGATCAATACAAATAATGGGAATACTTTGATATAAATAGAATATTAAATATATATTTGTGTGTTATGTTATGTTATGTTATGTTATGATATGATGTGATGTGCTATGTTATGTTACCATCATTTTAATAGTGCATTCTATGGTATGACACTTGCTGGCCCATAATACAGCAAAAAAATCTGTGTTGCATTGACAGAAGATCACACCATATGATGTGATCTTCAGGCGCTGCAACGTAGATTTTGGGTTTGAAAAAGACTTGAGTGAGGCCATTCCATGAACTGAGCGGGAGACTATTCATTTCCCTAAACAAACCCCTGGCTGACACACAAGCTCCCTTCAGGGGCAGAAAGATTATGTTACATTGGATTTCCCTCAGAACAGTGCACTGGGGCATAGTTTTCAGTAGGATGTGCTGCAAAAGTGGAACCTTTTTCTTATTGGTTAGGGAGTATCCATGAGTTACACCCACTGACTGTCTAATGAAGCCGGCAAAGCTGGTACCTCACCCACAGCTAAGTCAAACACTTTATAAACCTGCAGAAGAACAGAAGAGAACTGCACATGCTGTTTGAGACTTGTGTGGAGACCTGTAGGGATGCACCTGCTCCCACATGTACTGAGGACTGAGAAACAGACTCAAAGGGTCAATTGGCTGACCTGTGTGGCTATAGAGATGCAACAAGCTGCAAAAGGCCTCCTTTTTCCTGAAACTTCCCAGCTGAGCAGTAGCAAATAGACCCTGCCAGTGGTATGCTGGAGTAAGACTCGGTCCCTTTGTGCTGTCCGTGAGGACCTGGGAGACTTAGAAATGATCAAGAGGAGCTGCTCCAGAAACTCTGAAAAGTTGGGTCTTAGGAAACCTTTGAATTTACTAGACCGCCAGAGCATCAGCAGGACCTTGTGCCAAAGGTGTCCGATTTCAGAGGGACTTTGTTGGATATAGCTTCAGACTTGCCTCTGTGGAGGATTTTTAGCTTCATGAAAAACACTAAATCTTTAAAGAGAAATCTTAATTGGGGAAAGGCGCTAAAGTATCCACCCAACGTAAGGACTATGGTATCTGTGAAATTTGAATTTCTCTCACACTGAGTTTTTCCCACCAAAACTAACAGTTTCAGTTGCACCTCAACCAGCAATTACTGGGCTTCGTGAAAACTTCAGCAGATATAGCCTGCAACCTTTCCCCATTTGAGGAATTTGACTTCCAATTTGACACTAAGGTCCTGATTAGGAGTTTATAGCGGTGCAGTGCCAGGTCCGCCCCTCCGACGCACCGCCAAACCCGTGGTCAAGTCACCCGCCAGATTAGGAGTGTTTCTCATGTCTGGCAGGCTTTTTTTTATGTTCCCATGGTGGTGCCTCAGAAAATGGGCACTACAATGCAAACGCCAAAAAGAGTTCCTGCACGGCATGGACTGTAAGGTCCATGCCGTGTACGAACTGGTGTGCATGCATAAGGAACTGCAGTGACTGCATACTGTATACATCCCATGGCCCAAAAGCAGCCTTTGTTTCTTATCCGCAATGGTTTTTATAGAGGAGGAACTGCCATGAAAACCGTGGCGGAGAGGAAACTTGTATTATGCATGGCGGAACCGCAGCGGTCCTGCTAAGCATATTGCTGCCTCTACACCATTGCACCACCGCCAAGGAAAGGCGGCTGTGGCGGGGTAATGGCAGTCCAACTGCCCTAATTGTAATGGGGTGGTCAGAAGACTGCCACCGCCACGCACCCATGAGTCTGGCACTTTGTGGACCGCCAGACTTGTAATCAAGCCCATAGTGAGAAGGCAAAACCTGTGACTCAGAAAAATTGGCTTGGTGAATTCGATTTGTGCTCCATCAAAGTTGGTCTGACATTGTGCCTTGGACCAGGTCAACCATGACAAGTGATTACTGATTGGTGCTTTACTTTTTCTGTCACTTTTTGACTTATGTTATGTTATGTACATTTGTATAGTGCACTACTAACTCAAGGGGTGTCCTGGTGCTGAAGCAGGCGCCATATGGGCCGAGCCAAGCCCGGGGCTATGTGAAGATTCAGGTCTTCAGTTTTTGCAGAATTCAAGAACTGAGGCAGGTCATTCTAGGTTTTAGGATCGAGGTAGGAGAAGGCATGATCAGGTTCTGTGTGTGAAGGTGTGTGTGCGAGTAGGAGTCCGGCTCAATCCAGGAGTCTGGTAGGTTTATAGAAGTTTATGCAGTTGTTGAGGTATGTGAATCCAGTGTTGTGTAAGTCTTTGTATGTGTGAAGCATTTGAAGCATGCTCGTTTGTGGATTGGAATCCAGTGGAGTTCTTTCAGGTATGGGGTGATGAGAGTGTGGGTGGGAGACTAAGAGTGAACCTGGCCACTGAATTTTCTATGGGCTAGAGTCTTCTGGTCAGTTGACTGAAGATCCCGGCCTAGAGTGTATTGCCGTACTCCAGGCGCTGGTGATGAGGACTTAGGTTACGATTCTGCAAGTGCTGGGGGGAGCCATTTGAAGACTTAAATCTACAAATTCATATCTCTGGTTCTCCTTATTGGATTTTTGTCATTTTATGTCATTTTGCTCATTAAATTTTTTCTATTGTTCTAAGTTAAATAGATTTGTATTGTGTTGTGTTTTGACTTATAAACGGTTTGGTTACTGCTAAATGCTTCACATTTTCCTAAGTTAAGCTTGACTGCTCTGTGCCATAGCTACCAGGGGTTGAGCCCAGGTTTAGATTATTGAAACTGTATTTTTCCGTAGCATGTTAGTGACCTTATTCCTTGTGGTGGAATCTCTACCACCTCAATTAATATTCCATTTTCTTACAGGTTAGAATAGTTCCTAAATAAAGGATGTGATATTATTAACTCTACTAGTAGTTAACTGACAGTTTGACCATTATTTGAGTGCCTCAAGAATAATATGGGCAAGTGGCATTGCTACAGTTTTGTTTATGATTAATTTGCAAATATGCCACAGAGGAATGGCAAATAAAAGTGTGCATCGCATGTTGTCATGTGGGTGGGTTAGGCCTGGGAAGAAACACTGATATTTTATATGCAGACATTTCTTAAGCTGCCTTCTTTTCTACAGAATGACATTTGACACACATTTGCTTGCTTGACAGTGCAGGATTAGTTTCTCTGAAACATATTGCTTACATTTCTACTTCGTAGGCACACTATCACGACACCTTGAACATTTAGTAGAAGGCCTTAACGTCCATTGTGCAAATGTTGTTTGTTGTTCATCCTTAAGGTGACACAGCTATCACAAGAGGATAAACAATGACAGCCTGGCTGAGGCCCTGACATGGAAGAATGGATGCGGTAATTATATATACACATGCATTTCCATGTCCAGATCAGAGGAGCACTCTGCTGTCACTGCAAGGTCACTGTCTGTCAGTGTCTCAGCCCAGCTGATTCCTGTTTTCCCTCTGCAAGTAGGGATGTCCAACTTGTGACCTGGACGGGGACCTGAACACATTCACCGACAGGTAATGGAGAGTTAGATCATCCAGTAGGGGATTTTGGCAGATCACCCACCCTAGGTAACCAGGTTAGTGAGCACATAGTAGGAGTACATTATACACAGTACTTATATGCCAGCATATATATACTGCTTTAGCACAATGGTGGAATTGTTTATCCTTTTCACTGTTCTCATACTGCCAATCATTTTGATCTGCTTCTGTCTATTAATCTTTGCAGCGCATATATTCTATTCAAGAATCACAATGTTCGATAAATATTGAAATGCCCCTTTGTGTACTTCTTGCGTATCTCTCTGGGTATGCACGAGTGACAGAGCGAAAAGGTTCTTGATCTGTTGCCATGATTCCTTGGGCAGTCAGGGCTGTCATGTTCTAAGGTTACCACATCCATTCATCACCCTCTTAGTTTTAGGGGTACTTATGGAGGCACTGTGAGCTAGCAGGACCACAGGACCAACGTTTATCATGTTCCACAAATGCACAGTTCCCACTGAGAAAGTGGAAGCCATGCGACATTGCGCCACCAACGTTGTCAGATTGGGTTCCTATTTAATGGATCGCCTGAGGAGTTCTCTTTTGTATACCCAAAGACCCCTACTCACCTCCTAACTGAAGATATCTGTGGTAGTAGGGACTATCCTCCTCAGCCGAGTAGGTAACCCCTATGTATTGGCTGTAGGTTGTTCAAACTTGAATGTTTCAAAGGATTATCCTATTGTTTTACCCTCTCTGAGTTCTATTTTTTATAATGTCAGAAACAGACGACCTTAACATTGCTGAGAACTGCAGACATGTGGTTACTCAGAAATTGCAACAACATGGTCTTACACTTACAGGTGGAGATGTGGTCTTCGTGGTTGAGGCTCACAAAGCATATAGGACAGAGGTATTCTATTATTGGGTTATATTCCTAGCAGCAGATGACACAACTAGGCATTTTCACAACTACACAACAGCTGAAGTTCTAAATAACTGCACACCTTATGAAGAAATAGAAATACTATTAACAAACCAAGAACACAGAAATTGGTTTGATGGTACCCTACCACACACAACAGAAGATGTTAGACTAGGTCCCCTTAGCAATGAGGGAGCGACATGGCCAGTCTTAGCTGGTTACACACCACATCCTGAAATATGACAACACCACAGGTATGCAGATTGCATAACAATTTAGTAACCTTGTGCAGACGTTTTTATACAGTTTGTTATGTGAACATTTAAACTAAATACTGTAATACTGTGCGGCCTGCTCAAGCTGCACAACCTCAATTGGCTAAACCAGGCATCAGCCCACAAACCCTGAATCCAGTCATGGGCAACATTCCCATCAGACAGGAGGAGATTCCGTTCTGGATTGCACAGAAAGAAAGTCAGCTTGAAGCAATGTTTCCCCCATAGGGGACCCCAGGAAAAGCACAGTATTTTAACAATATGCTTGCCAATGGGGATGGCTCCCCCTGTGGAAGACCGAACCACTTGGGGTACAGGTATTGCTACAGTATATACCAGTATTCATGGTGCCCCTTCATTATCTGTTTTGCCAGAAGTGCTTAAAGGGATCCAGAATGAATATGGGGCAGTACCTGTCCTGGATTTGGGGATGAAACTTATGGGCAATTTTGCCGCAGTATCAGCCATCATGTTAAGCAACATTAAAGGGGAAGCAGCAGTGTTGAATATAAGCCAACTTCTATGGGATTTGGCTCCTGGACAACACGAGCATGAATTACCTACAGTTATTCAGGAAATATATGTAAAATTAGGTAGATATAATTTGGGAGCCAAATAAATAGTAATTCTGAAAAGGATAACTCAAACCAAGTACCAGAGTCTTCTACAAAGAAGAAGCGAGATACTAAGAAAAGCAAAGATAAAACTGCCTGACAGGTATCAGGATACTGATACACATTCATCTCATTCCTTTCAGGAGTCATCCGAAAAAAGTTCAGAGAGAAGTGGACGGTCAGAGCGCAGATTAGAGTAGTACATGAAACTGAAGGACTCACAATGCTCATCTGACTACATAATTAAACAGGAAGAAAAACCTAAACATCCAAACCTCAATTAAAAAACAAGAAAATAGCTGGCTCATCGTCAAGCATGCTGCCGATATTGAGGACTCTGCTCCTGAATGGGCTCTGACCATGCTGGACAGTGCGGCACAGGTTGCAATAGTTTACCGAAACCTGATAGTTTGTTTGGTGGCAGCAGCTTTTAGTAACTACATCCAGGTGGAAACACCGGATACATGGGTAAGCGTTCTGCATCACCTATGGGCGATGCAACTTCAGTTGGAGGGGGACATTCAAAGACCCTTTAAAGGTCTCTTTTTGGAGAACCTGGCTGAAAAAGACTGACCACTGGAATTTGTCATGGACTGCCCAAACTGAGAAACTGTAATCTTTCCTGCTTTCTCCGACCTTGTTCCAGAACATGTAAAACATTCATATGCCCAGGAGTGGGCATTAGCGCAAGCTCCGGCATTATACTGCAACCATGTGGTGTGGGATCGTGGTTCCCCTTATTATGAAATACCTTAGAGGTCAATCCCACAACCTCAAAGACAATACTTCATTAAGAATGAGGCTAAAAAGCAAGTTAGGGAAATTCTCCAACAATTTGAATACCAGGGTGTATTAGAAAGTTGCAGCTCCTCAATGAATAATCCCTTGCTTCCTGTAATGAAACCCGATCATTCATACCGTCTAGTGTTAGAGTACAGACATTTGAACACAGCTACTCGCACATTTGCAGTACAAAATGCACACAGCGCAGCACTGATAAACAACATATTGAGGAAAAAATACAAAACTACACTAGATATCTCAAATTGATTTTTCTGTCAAAATATAGCACCTGAAAGCAAGTATTTGACCGCATTTTCTGCACTGGTCTCTGAGAGTCAATTCTGTCAATTGCCTCAGGGGTATAAGAATAAACCCGGGCTGTTTTCACTTTGAGTGACAGAACTTCTACAACATTTTGATGACCAGGCATTGTCCTATGTCAATGACATATATGTGACAGATGATGACCTTGACAAGAGTATGGGGTGATGAGAGTGCCGGTGGGAGTCTAAGAGTGATTCTGGGATTTGCTCACATGGGCTACAAATTGAATTTACTGTCAAGTGAAGGCAAAAGCCTTGTGACACATTTCTTAGAGAAATGAGCGCTTCTACAGCCTCCAACTATGTTGAAGCAGTTACAATCCATATTGGGATCCTACATTTTGGCCAAACTTACATTCCAAATTAGGCTGAATGGGTTAAACCGTTCTACAACCTCATACATCCAGACTTTTCAAGCACACACTGGACACTAGAACACCCACAATTTTTGCATTCAGTACAAGCTGACATGCTAGCTTCAAAACACTTACACACATGTGTAATCACAACAAACCTGTTGATCCTCGTGATTGCAGGGGCATCAGGGTATACCTACGTTACATTCAATTAAGGTGACACTGTACCGATAGCATATAAATTGCATTTATACACCGATGCTGAAATGCGTTTTGCTCCAACAGAAAAAATACTAACTGCGGTACAGACTGCTGTGGTGAGGGAGAGAACATTGGCGCTGGGGAAACAAATAATTGTTGTGACCCCGGTGCCGACCTTAGAGGCCGTCACAAGAGCAAGCTTTCCGAAAGAAAAAGCATTACATCCACGATGGATACAATGGGCTAACTCACTCACCACAACAAATGTAAACTACAGATTTGTCTAAAAATACAAGCCTTTCTGCAATATGAACATTAATATTCTCTGCCTAACGAAGTCATGCCTCTAGATCAGTACAATTACATCATATATACAGATGATTCTGCCCAGCCTGCCGTAGGGACAAAGCACCAATATTCAGCAGCATGCACTGCCACTAAGAGGAGCGTGCAGGATGGAGAATTCCATCCTGAAAATAATGGCACTAGAGAATACAGATCCTGGATTCCCCACACTGATAGTGTGCCATTCCTATTTTTGTGTGCAGTCCTACAATGAGTATTTACACTACTGGAGCCAGAATGGATTCAGACATTCAAAAGGATGCACAATAAAGCACAAGATGCTTTTAGAACAGGTGGCTAAGCTGAAAGAGTGTTTGCCATAGACTAATGTAATACATAACCTGAGTCACCAACGTGTTGGCGTACATGTTACAGGATATTCCATGGCTGATGAAGCCACAAAAGCAACAGTGCAAACTGTCGCAGTTGCTGCAATTACTCATTCAAGTACAAGAATAGATGGAGACATAATGACGGCTATCGACGCAGCATGCAATGACACCTACCTGGTGAAAGGTTTTCCACTCAAGTGCTTCTACAAGTTAGAGCCACAAAATGTACCATTTGCTCACATTGCTGGAGTGAGGGATAGAGTAATACCAAATTCAGACCTTGGGTTAGGTTTATTTCTAGTTGTGCATGAGGGTCTAGCATCTGCACATGCAGGGGTGGCTGCTACAGTTTAATTACTGCAACAACGATACTGGTGGCCAGGTCTCTATAAACAGATCAAGAACTTTTGTTAGAATAAAAATGTCTTTGCTGTGTTGTTTACATATTGCTCTGCATAAGTTAGCATTCGCGGCACCATTTTATGTTTAGCTGCCATTTTGATCCATGAGCGAAACTAATCCCTCTCTCTGCCTCTGTAAGAATCAGCTTTGGTAATTTTCGTTTTTTCCAAGGTTGGGCCTTGCTGTACTAATGAATACACTGCTACTATTAGCGCATACCTTTCCCACTAGATAGCGGCCTGCTCCCACTAGTCCAGCGATGGGCCCAGGCAGAATGACCTTGGCATAGAGATAGTGTGTGCCCGGTCTCAGGATCGAAACTTATCCTTCTGTACCTCCATTGTGTAGCTGCCTCCATCTGGAAATTTCAAATCTGGGCGTGCCTTCTTTGGTTCTGAATCGTACATAATGTAACATCATGTTTTCTGATGTCAGTCCCTCTGCAGCAATCCCTAGAGACAGGGCAGATTGGGCTCTGCTCGAGTGTACCTGAATAAATACTTGGTTTGTATTCTCTACTGTGACCGACTCTTCATTTGTATGGAAGGCTGAGAGGTGGTCGCGAGTGACCCGGGTGGCTCTAATCGGGTCACTTCCTTCACTTTGCCCTTAAATACGACATCTACCAGCAGATGAAGGCCTTCATTATTGCACATCCACCACAGACACTTCTAGTGATTTCAAACAAGCCTCTCACTTGTGTTTATTTGGCCCCTTAACATCAGATGGGGCTTACAAGTACATCTTGAGACAGTTGATTCCTGCTCTCAATTCCTAAGGGTCTGGCCACAGCGATCGGCTGATGCCCGAACTGTTATAAAGGATATGCAAGTCTTTATCTGGAGATACGCAGTTGGCACATTCTTTTCTGACCATGGTCCGGGGTTTGCCTTAAGGCTTACAAAGATACCATGAGAAGTTTCCAATGCATATTCCTCTGAATACCGTCCTGAGGGAAATTAGGTCATGGAGAGAAAGAAACGGGACCTAAAACAGTCTTTAACAGCCAGGGTATTAAGCTCAGGTCGCAGTTGGGTCCATCACCTACATAGGGTCCAGAGGGCATTGAACAATCTTCCTAGAGAATCCCTGCATGGTCGGACTCGCTAGTGGTCGGACTTCCTATGAGATCCTGTTTGGGGTTTAAATGTGGGTCCCAGCCCTTGACAGTTCCAGCACAGTGGCAGCTGAAACACCATTTGATATAAATGAACTTTTGGCTGTTTTACAGGAACTGAACGGTTTCAGGGATGAACTGAGCAGCATAAAATGCACCGCGACTGGTGAAGTGAAGGAAGTGCCAGCAACTTCTGGCTGGATCCCAAAGGTTGTGGATCTGGTCAGGGAGAAAATAGTGTGCAAAAAAGAGTTTGGACTGTCCTGGCCATTGAAGTTACCAGAACTGTACTTCTTTTGCCTCTTTCCGGCTGCAGAAACAAGAAATTCATCTCCATTGATTTCATCAAACCACACTAAGTGGCCGATTCTCAACAGTAGGCCGCGTCGGCTCCTGGGTAGTTACCTGCCTCCTCTCACTAACATACAAGAAGTTCCAATGGACGCTTTAATCACAGATCAGGCCTCCTCTCCCGAGCAGGGGATAGCAGTAACTAAAAACGAAGTATCACTTCTACCTATTACATCAACAACTACAATATAATAGCCTTGTACTGAAACACAGATTTCAATTCGGAATATTGAAACGAATGCTGTTTACATCAATTTATCACGGATCGAGTCATCTCCCAGTTCTACACAACCTGCTGGACTGCCAAAAATAGATCAGACTGCCTCTGGCTACTTCATC
Organism: Calotriton arnoldi; assembly: GCA_963921515.1. Lineage (NCBI taxonomy): Eukaryota > Metazoa > Chordata > Amphibia > Caudata > Salamandridae > Calotriton > Calotriton arnoldi. The sequence continues at coordinate 1,219,585 of CAWUFW010006018.1, forward strand.
GACTTTGTTGACTTTCCTTTGGACTCATCTGATCCACCAGCACCTCCACCTCTATCTTTAAGAAAGAAACTGCTTGTTTCTATCTTTGTCTGAAAAAGACATACTTCATTCCTCCATGGTTACACCTTTGGATGAAAACTGTGTTACTTTTCCTGCTCCTTTGGATTGGTTTTGTGACAGTCTTGTTCTTGCTTCTGAATGGACACTATCTCCTGGTGAATTTGGTTCTAACACCATATTCTTCATCACACAAAGTGCAAAGAGACCTTTCCCTGGTGAACTTGTCAGCTGTTCTAGTTCCTGATGGGATTGTTTGGGATAGGTTATCGCATGCTATGTATGGCTTACAGAACTCTTGCAAATACCATATGTATTCAGTATTTCTCTGAATTATGTTATCAACCTAGTACTGTGTCTGATAATTGGGACATTGATATAGTGCATGAAATGCCAGAAGATCTTGAGAATTCTACTGTTTTTTCTTCTGATGAACTGTACGAAGGTATGACTAATTATGATGAAATGTTCTGTTTTCAACATTATGGTCACCATTTCTTGCATAAAGCAAGTTCTCCATATGCTCTCTTTAATTACATACAATGGGAACATTGCCCTACACCCCCACGGGGTAGTTCAAAAACATCTATACAGAGGTTTGCTTATTTTCATGGTTTTGATACATTAGACCAAGTGTCTTAATATTACAACTTGCACCATTACCTGCAAAGAAGAATATGCTGACGAACACCAAGCTGATTTATTCTGCTTCTTTTCTTTCCCAACTGTCCACACAAGGGTTTGACTTTTGGAGGGGCACTGTCAATGAAAAATCAATTTGGGGAACAAAGGACTTGCAGGTTCAGGGGAACACAGCTTTGTTTAGAGCATGCCTTATACCACAATAGATGATTTTCCTGAACAAAACTGTGAACAAACATCATGCCTTCAGTTGGCTAAAATGAAGGATGTGAATGCACGATTTGCAAACTGGCAGCTGTTTACAACACACACAGAGGAAACACTAGACACCATGCTACACAATGGCATGTGCAATTCATAAGATACCAATTGGAAGGGATCGTTAGTGTGGCCATTAGATACTAACGGATGTCGGGCACGGTTCCTGGGTAACACCAAGGGTTTCAAGATCAGCAAGCCTGACCCGCATTGCATGCAGACAGAACACTCCGGGTGGTAACAACTTACAGTGTTGGGAAGTTGTGCCTTGATTGGCTATCATTTCAGGCATAGAGTGATGCATAAATTATGCAAAAAAGAAGCAGAGAACTCTGGGTAGTTCTCAAGTATAGGTGGAAAACAGCTCCTGTATAGAGTGCTCTCAACACCAGCGACTCTCTAGATCTGCTCACTTCAAATATTTGCTTTTCTATCAAAGTCTTTAAGCGTAGGATTAGCACAGTGCCAACCACGTCGAGATAGAAAGGGACAAAGTCTTTTGCCATTTCTACAGCAAAGTCTTTAAGCATAGGACTAGCACAGTTCTGTCCATGCTGAGCTGTAAAATGACAAAATCCATTTACCACTCCAGGCGCAGTATTACAGCTTTGAATTGCTTTCCACCTAAACTTGAGAACTACCCAGAGTTCTCTGCTTCTTTTTTGCATAATGTATGCGTCACTCTATGCCTGAAAGGGCATTGTTTTGACTTATACTAGGTGCTCCCTTGTGTCTGGACAAAGATATACCTCTCTGAAGAGCTCTAAGTAGAGCGAAACACTGTGTCAGGGGTTGCTTTTACTCATTTCGGGTTGGCTTGGTTGGTATTTTACAAATTCAAAGCTGTAATACTGTAATCTACCCAGAGTTCTCTGCTTCTTTTATATATATAAAAGTGTCGATTTTTGAAACATACAAATATTCCTCTAAAATCAGCCGAACTACGAATTCCGATTTACTCACCGGTTATCAGGAGAGACCTCAGTGCTGCATCTTTGTGCCCAGTACTGATCCTGAAAAATAATTTTAACCGTACTTACCAGTAACTTGAATTTCCTTCCATAGGCTAACATTGACTGGTTTCACTTGGAAATTCTTCTGTGTGTGGACTTTTGGAACTTTATAATATTCCTCTAAAATCAGCCGAACTACGAATTCCGATTTACTCACCTGTTATCAGGAGAGAACCCAGTGCTGCATCTTTTAGCCCAGCACTGACCCTGAAAAGTAATTCTAACCGTACTTACCAGTAACGTGTATTTCCTTCCATTGGAATCCATTGTCTGGTTTTCAGCAGAAAAGTTTCAAAGTGTCGATTTTCGCAAACTACAAATATTCCTTAAAAATCGCCTGTATGACTTAAATGCATTCTTTCAACTGTTTACAGGAGATGCACCAGTGCTGGATCCAGGATCCACCACTGAGTAAGAAAAAGTAACGATAACACTACTTACCAACTAAGTGAATTTCCTCCCATAGGATAACATTGGTGATTCTATGTGAAAAAGTTTCTAAGTGTCAACTTTTAAAATACAATAATATTCCTTAAAAATCACTACTGTAACCAAAACGCTTTTACTCAACTGTTTACAGGAGATGTCCCAGGACTGAATCTAGGATCCAGTCCTGTGGTTAGAAAAGTAATCCATAAAGTAACTAATTGCATTTAACTAGAAATTCACATTGAGCTCAATGTTGCATTGTGTTTGAAATTGTGTTGCCCATTGCAACAACTGTAACTACTGTACTTAAAAGAATATTGCCTATTTGCAAAGTATTTAAACTAAAGTAATTCATTCTGAGAAAGTATATTTTGTAATGTAATGTATAATGTAATTACAATGTAATTTAAAAAATAAAATATGTAAAAATAAATAGTTTAAAAAAATGTAGTAAATCAGTATCAAAAAAATAAATATAACAATTAATACATTTAAAAATTGTCATTTACAAAACCTTTGAAATTCACTCAAAAAACCATAGGTTTCAGGCACGTTATAATTAGAAATTAGCATTTAAAAAACCTTACAAATTCACTGAAAAAACCATAGGTTTTAGGGACAGTTATAGTTAGTTGGACATTGCATTCGTACAAAACCCGTGAAATTCCCCGTTATAGTTAGTTCAGCTAACTATAACTCGCGCCCCATAATGCACTGCTGATGACGTCACATATTACATCATTCATGACATGGTCAGTGACATCACTGATGACATCACTGATGACATCTCAAATGACATCACTGATTACATCATCCACGTGATAATCTGATGCACCTCCTCACACCCTAATATAACCTTTGATACACTCACTCTAAATTACAGACTGCCATTCGCAAAACCATAGACACTCCAACACCAATAACTACATACCCACTCACTGATTCTTAGGTCTACTCACACATCCACTCACTCACCCGTACAGTCACTCATACTTACGGTCACTCAGTACAGGACTATCATATGCACTCATACTCCTATATAGACACTCAAACACCGCCACTCATCCATAGAGGTACTCACACACCTAGTCAGTCATGCAAATAATTAAACACACTGCCATTTACTCACCTATACAGTTATACACACACCAGCTCACTTACTCATACAAATACTAGCACATTCTTACGCTCTTATACAATCACTGATACAAGCACACACTCATCCATACAGTCACTCTCACAATCACACACTCTCGCTTATAGCTATTTATATACTCCAACACACATATATACTGCCTTTCACATATGTAGTTACTCACACATGTTCCACTGGGACATACATTCACTCACTAACATACTCTTACACACACTTACCCACCCATACAGTCTATCACAGATGCACTCTTGAAACCATCCACCCAGTGAATCACCCACTCACACATCTATGCACAGAGTCGCACACACCCCACCCACACAAACACCCATACAGATACTCAGACAACCAATCAATAACTCATATAGACACTCATGTAGCTATTCACAAACCCATGCAGCCACTTACACAGCAATAGACAGACGGATACAGACATTCACCCAGTTTAGTCACTAACCCATGCATTCAGTAAGATACGTTTAATCACTCACTTATAGAGTTAGTCACGCACCTACTAAATCATCCATACAGACACTTATACACCCACTCATTCTTCAATACGCTTTTCCCTATATATATTAAAAATATTTAGACTTTACAGAAACACACAGTCACTGGATGATGTCATCAGTGATGTCATTTGAGATGTCATCAGTGATGTCATGAGTGATGTCACTGACCATGTCATGAGTGATGTAATATGTGACGTCATCAGCAGTGCATTGCGGGGGCGCGAGTTATAGTTAGCTGAACTAACTATAATGGGGGAATTTCACGGGTTTTGTACGAGTGCAATGTCCAACTAACTATAACTGTCCCCAAAACCTATGGTTTTTTCAGTGAATTTGTAAGGTTTTTTAAATGCTAATTTCTAACTATAACGTGCCTGAAACCTATGGTTTTTTCAGTGAATATATATATATATATATATCACCAAAAATTACCTCTCCACCAGGAAGCAATCGGAGGGACACAGCGGGGGCTTCAGAAAGATTCATTATTGCAATGGCATGACGCGTTTCGGCAGGTGTGCCTTTATCAAATGCCTTCACACCGGGCAGTAGCTCCCAACGCAGTTTTAAATGTTTTGCTTTTTCCCCATTGGTGGCAGGTCAGCTGGGCCGAATTTTCATTGGAGCATTGATGCAGCCCACATCGGTGAACTACATCTCCCAGCAAGCACCCTGACGGCTTGCTCGGTAAGTGTCTCCAAACGGTCGCCAAATTTCTCATAGTGAGTGCTGAAAAATATAAAGTTAAAAGCTTTGTTGGTGCGCATGTAGATGCAAGTCCGATGTTTCTGCCATAATCCTCTTTCTTGGCCCCCATACATCCAGCCACATCAGCCCAAGTCCTGCTGAACTGGAGACAGTAATATAGTGATTTCCATCTCTCCGTGCAGTCGCGAACTGTGTCTTCACAGCAGTCCATTGCATTCTTTGGATGCTGCGGTCTCGGAGAAATCCAATACCTTGGAGTCACCTTCGTTTTTGCCCATGAAACTCCGGATATATATATATATATATATATATATATATATATATATATATATATATATATATATATTTTGACAAATTTTCCCCAGAGATGAGGCCGCACTCCTTAGCAGGTAGGTGTCACCACTTTTATTCATGAAACGGAATGCTTCTCACCCCCATTGATGCCCCCTGGCCTGACGCGTTTCAGGGAATCCATCCCTTTCTTCAGAGGCCAACACGAGCAACCGGTCCTGTGCTCTACACCGTCCCCTGCAAGCTTGTTCATTTAAATGGCCTCAGGTGTGCCTCTTTAGTAGTCCGTTTTTTTCCTCATTGCCTGCTGGGACCTGTAGTCCAATATTGCACCAATTGCATCCCTCCAGTGGGTTGGGTGCTCGTGTCTCCTTTCAGGGGCCGATGTATAGCTCTCCATTAAGCCCGGGTGAAACTCAGTCCGTTTAATTCTCATTACCTGCTGCGCCGATCACGGAGACACATTTTCTCCGCGCAGACCCAAGACGTTGTAAGGGCGGTGCGTCGCCTCCACGGCCTGGAAGCGCCGTGATTGTATTTTGACAAATTTTCCCCAGAGATGAGGCCGCACTCCTTAGCAGGTAGGTGTCACCACTTTTATTCATGAAACGGAGTGCTTCTCACCCCCATTGATGCCCCCTGGCCTGACGCGTTTCAGGGAATTCATCCCTTTCTTCAGAGGCCGACACGAGCAACCGGTCCTGTGCTCTACACTGTCCCCTGCAAGCTTGTTCATTTAAATGGCCTCAGGTGTGCCTCTTTAGTAGTCCGTTTTTTTCCTCATTGCCTGCTGGGACCTGTAGTACAATATTGCACCAATTGCATCCCTCCAGTGGGTTGGGTGCTCGTGTCTCCTTTCAGGGGCCGATGTATAGCTCTCCATTAAGCCCGGGTGAAACTCAGTCCGTTTAATTCTCATTACCTGCTGCGCCGATCACGGAGACACATTTTCTCCGCGCAGACCCAAGACGTTGTAAGGGCGGTGCGTCGCCTCCACGGCCTGGAAGCGCCGTGATTGTATTTTGACAAATTTTCCCCAGAGATGAGGCCGCACTCCTTAGCAGGTAGGTGTCACCACTTTTATTCATGAAACGGAATGCTTCTCACCCCCATTGATGCCCCCTGGCCTGACGCGTTTCAGGGAATCCATCCCTTTCTTCAGAGGCCAACACGAGCAACCGGTCCTGTGCTCTACACTGTCCCCTGCAAGCTTGTTCATTTAAATGGCCTCAGGTGTGCCTCTTTAGTAGTCCGTTTTTTTCCTCATTGCCTGCTGGGACCTGTAGTCCAATATTGCACCAATTGCATCCCTCCAGTGGGTTGGGTGCTCGTGTCTCCTTTCAGGGGCCGATGTATAGCTCTCCATTAAGCCCGGGTGAAACTCAGTCCGTTTAATTCTCATTACCTGCTGCGCCGATCACGGAGACACTTTTTCTCCGCGCAGACCCAAGACGTTGTAAGGGCGGTGCGTCGCCTCCACGGCCTGGAAGCGCCGTGATTGTATTTTGACAAATTTTCCCCAGAGATGAGGCCGCACTCCTTAGCAGGTAGGTGTCACCACTTTTATTCATGAAACGGAATGCTTCTCACCCCCATTGATGCCCCCTGGCCTGACGCGTTTCAGGGAATCCATCCCTTTCTTCAGAGGCCGACACGAGCAACCGGTCCTGTGCTCTACACTGTCCCCTGCAAGCTTGTTCATTTAAATGGCCTCAGGTGTGCCTCTTTAGTAGTCCGTTTTTTTCCTCATTGCCTGCTGGGACCTGTAGTCCAATATTGCACCAATTGCATCCCTCCAGTGGGTTGGGTGCTCGTGTCTCCTTTCAGGGGCCGATGTATAGCTCTCCAGTACAGTAATATAGTGATTTCCATCTCTCCGTGCAGTCGCGAACTGTGTCTTCACAGCAGTCCATTGCATTCTTTGGATGCTGCGGTCTCGGAGAAATCCAATACCTTGGAGTCACCTTCGTTTTTGCCCATGAAACTCCGGATATATATATAT